>PDNA01000101.1:0-112134 GCA_002573605.1 Polytolypa hystricis UAMH7299 | reverse complement strand
CCCCCCCCGAGGAAAGGAGATTGATCCGGTAGAGCCAATGATCATGCTTATTTTCAATCCCTGTTTCTTTTTCGCAAAATACTTACACCCCAAACATAATACAGAATTCGAAACCCAAAACTATTTAATATTCATGTCTATACAAAGCACTAATGATATTCTATAAACAAAAAAAAGGACTGCGCAATGTTTGCTGCAAGTATGTATGTAAGAGGAGGAAAGACATAACGCATTTCATGAGGGGTCAAAAAGGGGATAGCTAGAAGAGAGAAAAGGAGAATACTTTTTTGTTTTTGTTTTGGGGGGTTGGGGGGAAACAGCCTGATAAAAAGCAGTTTGGCACCCTTCTAAAATCTAGGTAGGGGTGGTGTCTGCAGAGGGAAGGATAGGCAAGTGTTATTTGCCCCCTTTGGTCCAAAACTTGCGGGAAAAGGTGGTACCTTTCTTTAAGGTGGGCTAGAAAGGTGTCGTGAGGGTGATGTTTAGTGACGATGATGATGGAGTGCGAGATATTGATCTAGAGTAGGGGGTTTTCCGCAGCAAGTTTATCGTGCTCCTCAATGTCCCTGTTTAGATAATAAAAATCCGCAATTAGCAAAAGGATCTTAGGTCGGAAGTAGCAGATTTGGTGGATGTGCATTGTGCGGTGTCCCGAAGAGTGTCCACGTAACACAATCTCCCTGGATATGAAGGCGGTTTGTGGAACATGGGGTAGCGAGGAGGCTTAAATTGGAAAACGAAAGAAAAAACGAACTTTGCTTCCCAGGGATAGCATATCCAGACATCCTCTGTGGTGACAGCGGCGTGGTATCGCTTCTCCTCCAGCATATCGGCGGGGAGTTTTCCCTTCTTTTCCTTATTCTTATTCTGTTTGCGGGGTAAAATATTGTGGTTAGCACATGCACAACCTTGCTTTTCCGACCTCTCCAACTATGTGAAATAAGGGGGAATCGTGACGGAAGGGAAGAGAGGTGACAGAGGGGGCACTAACATGAAGCACAAAGATCGAAAATGTAGTCTTCTCTCCCGTCCGTCCCAACTGCTGCTGCGCAAGCTCAACATCCTTCTCCAACTCGCGCACCGCATACTCCAGCGTCGTCCGCGTATCATCCACCTCGTCGACAATGAGCACGTTCTTGCCAATCAGATTGGCCATTTCCAAACTCGACAGATCCAGCCATTGCGTGCGCGTCACTTTTGTGCCGATTTCTTCTTCGACCCCGTCTTTGCCGAGATCTTCGTATAGAGAGAGGCCGATGGCTTGGATGGGAATGTTGTGCGAGCCGGGGCGTTTGAGGAAGGATCTATAAGGGGAGAAGAATGGTGTTGGTTATTCGAGCTCTATCCTCAAAGGCGTCCACGCTCGAGGAGGGCGGGATTGTTTTTGGCGCTATTTTCCCAGCTGAAGGGAGGGGAGATAGAAGAGGCATACCTCAATATTCTGGCAGGCACATATCCACCACCGCCAATGGCAATCATAAGATTCGGGTTGAACTCATTCAGGATCTTATCCGCTGATGCCTGGCATAGCTTGTGGACCTATAATGTTCCCAAAGAACGAAATGTCAGCGGGAGCTCTCTCTTCTCTCTTGTCAAGACTGCGCAAACCAAAGATCCCAAAGAGAACAAGCGCAGCAGCGTCCCTCCATATCCATATTCCCATTCCCCCTCTTTGCTTCGAAGCGACGGCCTCAGCATACATGTCTGGATACTGATGCCCGCATCCTCGAGTTTCTCTACCCCTCCTTCTCTCTCCGCCCTCCTTTCCTCCCTTCCTCCCGTCTTCACCTCGTGCGCTTCATTCTCTCTCTCTCTTAAAAACAAAGACAAGCGAGAATCACATCACACATACCTGGTTATATGTGACGTAGACCTTGTTCGACATCTTGGCGGTTCTTTCTTTTCTTCTCAGATTTTAACTCCCGTTGGTTCTGAAAGATTCCCTGGCGTGGGCTAGGTAGTTAACTACGGAATATCTCCCTTTTCAGAGACTCCTAGTGGCTCTAAGGAACTGCCTTACAGAAGGAATAAGAGTAAGAGCTCAGAAATATGAATTTGAGAATGGGTAAAAGAGTATGTAGGAGAAGAAGCACTTGGACTTGGACTGGATGATTTTCCAGCTGCAAACTGATTTATGGTGCTATCCCCAAAATACTCTAGTGGGGTGTCTCAAAGTCACAACGACCATGTAAACTCTCAGCTCCCCTTGCTGGACAATGGGACAACCATACACCCACCCCCGCCCTAAGCCTATTGTGGTATCGCCATATCACCTGATAAGCCTTGCCCTAGCCCCCTTCAATACCGAGGTTCCAAGGATGCTCGTAGATCTCGTTGCAGTTATGGTGTCACCGTGTCAGCCACTACTAGTACCATTAAGTACTATGATGCTATCCCAGGATCTATCATAATCCAACACGCGAGGTCCAAAATATTCCCCAGCAATACCAGTAAAGTTTCAGTAGGATGTGATCCTTCTGACCACTGGCAGGTGAAAGGTGTACAGAATCCAAGATCCAGGCTGCTTACATAGTACTTCTAGGCCTGTAGACTCGGACAGGATAGACCCAGGTCTATAGATTCGGCTCATGACCAGCCATAGGTCCACTGAACCGAGTTTACAGACCTGGATCTACTGATCTTGGTTAGAAAATAGCCTAGATCTGTTGACCCTGGTCCTACAAGAGATCTAAGTCTACGGTCCTGGACGTATAAGCGACCTAGATTTCTAAACCTCTCTCAGCTTCTTGTTTTTCTCTTCATAGATCCAAGGACTGGTGAGCTGATACGGGGGCGGCAGATGGAGCAAATATTTCTGAGCCTAATCCCTCTCAGTTTTGAATATCAGACTAGCACATTGATCATTATCCAACATGGGAAGAAATTCCCTGGCCAAGCATAACAGAAAAGTAAACCGGGAATCACCCAACTCCAGCGCTATTATTAACAATCCCTCGTAAATGCCCATCACGATTGTAAGTTTCAAAGCCAAGCCTCCGTCGTAACTTCATTTACCTTTGTCCCATCCCTTCCCACCCTCCCCATCACTCTCATCATCTATCTCCTCGTGTCTAAAAATGGGCATCTGCGTGCTCAGCGTTGTATCACCATGCGGAGTCGACCGCAACCAGCAGATGACAAACTTCATCACGTCCTCGTGGTTGTCCACTGCGAAGCCATATAGCTTGCTCCGACGAATGTGCAAGGATCCGTCGAAGTAGCCTTGGAGAATGCGGGGTTTGAAGAGGTTGAGGATGGATATTACTATGATCTAGTACTCGGAAATAAGCAAGAAAGAAGAGACTGATAGTGTGTCAAGACAAGATCTTACTGGAAACATGAGACAGCTCTCCCGAGATAACTTATTCAGTTTCCATCTTATGAAACTTGCCATGACAAGTACTTCCGATCGGAGCAGCGAATCTTCCTGAGCCGGATGATCCTATACCACGAGGACTATCATATGCGGGCGTCTTGTCGAGGGTAGATCATAAATGTGTGGAATGAGGAAGTAGTGCTCCCCATTCCGGAGGATTTCACTATAACTCGCGGGTCGATGATAGGGTATCATTGGGCTATACAACTGTAAGAAAGAAGTTTATTAAGACTGTTAGCAAGAGACACATAATAAACATAGTTATGCAGGGAGGAAACAAAGATTTAGGTGCAATCTAACCCTGAATATTTCCACATGGAAAGACTCTTTTCACCAACCTTGGACAAATAGAGTGCTATATTATCAGCCAACACCTGCCTATCATAATACTTGTTCTCTAATACATACATTGAATTACTGCCCAGGTGTTTCCAGGGTCAGAGTGATTGGTATTGGTCATTTCTATCTTCCAGGTCATAGAGTGACAGGGAACAAGGGGAAATGGGCAGATCTTCACACAAGACAGGTGTGAAGTATTGATGCTTGTGATTCATGTTTTCTTCATTTTCTGGTTCACTGGAGAAGTTGGAGAGTTGTATTCCTAGATGCTTCTGGTCATTCACATTGAGAACAGCCTGCATTGGATTTGCTTCCAAATCCAACACTACAATCTTGAGCTGCTGGTACCATTGTTTCTTGACTTCCCATCACTTTGCAGAGGCAGGGTTGAGTTTCTGGGCAGTCATGATAATTGCTACCAGAGAGACAAAGTAGTTGACTTGCAGCACTTTGGAATTAGTGCCTGGAGATATGACTAGGAGTAGAGTGGCTATTCTTCAAGAATGCACTCCATTGGATGACATTTGCAGACCTGTTACAATTGTGACTATAGGAACAGGAGGCTGCACACAATCTGCCAATTAAAGCTTGTTATCAAGATCTCGCTATCCTCTTTCAAGTTTCAGCCTTCCAGGGCACCTGAACTTTTCCTCTAAGTGCCAGCAACTGCATGCCATTACAACTCACTTGGTCCAACTCAGCAATGTGACTGGATGTCCAACTTGACACCACAGGTATTGTCCTGCCAAGGCTATCATCCTATTCAGCTTCACTTTCAATTGTGCAAATTGAAGGATCCTCCTATTCATGCCCCTGCCATTAGTGGACTGCGCCGCTGCAGAGCACTCCCCACTCAGGGGTCAGGACAGGAAGAAACTGATATCAGTGATCAGCCAATTCCCACAAAAATGCTCCCAAGGATGGGCGGCCAGCCTGATCACCCTGGAATTGAAGTTGGGATTCTCTCTGAGCAGCTCACAGAGTCTTCCGCTTAGTCCCATGATACAGAAAGATTATAAAGTTGCCCATGATTTCCTATCACACTGGTGTTCTCAGAACTTGTTTCTATGTCTATGTTTCTCTGAGAGACAATTATTACTGTCCATACACTCTCAAACAGGAAGTTTGTTCCTTCAATAATTTTCCAATTCGCAGCTGGCTCCCCTCCGCAAAGCCCACTCACTCAGCACACTGGCCACCAACAAAAATTTCATCTTCCATTTCATGATTACAAGTACCAAAGAGAAACTCTTCTTTTCAGTGCAGGCTTTCCCATCTATGGCTCCCTAATTCTGTCACGACTGCGGTCTCTATCCTAGATATATCATCCGAACCAAACATACCGTGTGATGTGTGCGGTAAACTAAATCCGAGTAAGAGTTTTTCGTTTTATTAAAACCTGTGTAGTTAAGCTCAGCAGCTAACTAGGGAGGATTTCTTTTCCAAAGACAATTTCATTGACCGACCGATAATAATATCCACATCGAGCAATTTCCCGTCGACTCTTCGTACGAGATTGAGGTCCCATACGCAAGCATTGACGCCCAAAGACAAAGACAGCCAAAGCGGTCGTCGCATTCCAGTGAATTGCCAGAAATGCGATGCTAAGGAGGTTACTTGGAGTGAGATGCAATTAAGGAGTGCAGATGAAGGAACCACCATCTTTTATCGTTGTCCAAAATGTGATCACAGGTAACGTGGGATCCAACTACTTACGAGTCTGGGTCTTCAACTAATAACATGTTAAATGCATTTTTCATAGATGACAGGAGAATAACTAAGGACTCCAGCCCCCTGATGGTCAGTCTTGGTGAATGCCAAGATACCTGGTATGCAAAGTCTGCCACCTTTGGATGGTGACGGGCCAATTATCATGCTACATGTAGTGTTATCCCCGCACTGCACACTCAGTACATAGCATCCTGAGAAACTCTTATCAATGACAGCATGCCCAATCCATTGCGACCTGTTGTTCAGCGTTCACTACTCTTGACAGCACATTTTCAAATAAGGGAAAAGACAACCGCGAAACCTTTTATACTTGAACTGCATTTGGTTTAATCGCAATGACCTGCATCAGTGTCATTCCTGCACTTTCAGTGTCACCAAACTCTAGCGACGCCTTGGAATGGCGCTTCCCTCCTGACTTGGAGTCTGAGATAGCCACCCTGGCTGCCTGGTGTCAGGTCTAGCAGCAGCAGAGGGAACCCCTTTCTTCTTCCGTCGAGGGTGAAGATGATGTGGATGGGTCGATTGAGGACGAAGCTTGCACGAACCTTCTCACTTTGCTATCCTCGTATGACAACACCGGAATTAAAAAAGCCTTTCTCGACCGACTCGCGGAGTTACTTTGCTACAGCAAAGACCTTTCATTGATCACGAGCAAGGCGTTAATCTACAGTGACGAGAAGGCGATTATTGTGGCTGCTCGGAACTCGTCTTCAGGGGGGAAAACTTGGTCAGATAGGGATGTCAAGATGCTTGAATACTTGGCTGAAGTCCTCGAGAGAATCTGCTCTGATGGTTGGTGTCTTTTTTTCAGGAAGCTCACCATGGCGGCGTCGAAGAAATTGACTTGTGGGCAGACCTTTTCGAGTCCCACCCGCTTCCCGCGCTGCATAGCGCCTTGGTGGAATATTACAGCCGAAGAATTCGACACCACGCAAAAATGTCATGTCTGTCGAAAATGGGAAGACGGGATTGAAGTTCTTCAAAGTTGATACGCGTTGTAAAGTCGCTTCCGGCGATCTGGCTGTTTACGAGCTTGCCAAAGGAGTCGAGGACTTGTCTTATAGTACGGACTTTTACGCGGAGTTGAAGGCCAACCTATCACCCAAGAAGCTTCGTCGCGTCGTGGAAGAGTTGGCGCATATCCAAAGGCCAATGGAAGGTGTAGGAGCGTTTTTGCATGTTGCTTAGCAATGCCCTGGTTTTCGCAACATCAAGATCGTCTTGCTGGATAGTCTCCCGCCAAGGAAGGTCAAGGCATGGCGGTTTCCCAAGGGAGAGTCTCCGGTCACATCACAGCTAGAACTGAAATTCCGCAACGAAGTCGAGAAGAACAAGAATGTTCATGCTGAGATGATGCTGATGACTTATCTTCTTGGCTCTAGGAGGCCTAGCTCGGAGGGTTTCCCGTACCTTGGGGTTAGCAAGAAGACGTGCCTTCTTTGCGGGTACATACTTCGGGAGATGGGTCGGTTCGAAACTCGAGGAAATCACGGGAAGTGTTATTCTCGATAAGCACTTCCTTCTACACTATGGGCTGACCCTGAGGTCACCGAGAAACTACACATGGCTGTTCAGCATACAAGAGATATTCTTCGCGATGAAGCGATAAAGAACGACGTGTCTCACAGGGATGCAGAGAAGGAATCGGTGATGGCGGCCCCAGTTCCGCCTAGGTATAGTAGGGAGACGACACTTTTTAATAGCGTGGTTGAAGACCCTAGATTTCTAGCAAGGGAGGCAGAGTGGTTGACATTGTCTCGCAAGCGCGCCAGAGAAACCAAGTACATTACTGAGTTCTGCTTTGTTAACTCGTTCTTAGATAGCCTCTGTGCTAACATAGACTAGAATAACTCCTAGCAACGATAAAAGCCTTGTCAACTCCGACGTTACGCGGGACAGCGCTTGCGTGCTGAGAGTTAATGTCGAAGGTCCCAAAGGCGAGAAAGGCGAGTACGCTAGTCCAACAGCCTGCACTTTCTGCAAGAACACCTGCGAACTCGCCCATATTTGTCAAAAGTGTGGAATTGCCGCCTACTGCAATCTTGATTGTTACCGTTCCGACTGGCATCGACACAAATTTTCCTGCAACCTGGGAAGACCAACAGACGCCACAGATTACTTGGTGCTCGCTTGTCATACGAACGAGTTTCCCCAAGAAGATGAGGTAGCCAAACAGTATGGCTTTATGTGCTTTGCCTCCGGAAATAATCGGTGGAGGCTCTTCGAGCTTTACCGCCGGCTCGTAATCCAGTGCGGCATTGATGAGCAAGAGCTGCGGAGTGCGGTGGAGCTGAACAGGCTTAAGGAGATGCTCACAGTTCGATGCTTTCAAGCCGGAGATCCTATCGTGCTAAGTGACATGAAGTGGCTAGAGAGCGAGGAAGGATTCGGAGCCAACGGCGAAGGGCTGGGGCCCACCGTTCTCTTCGAGGCGGCTCGAGAAGAGCTGTTAAGCCCTGACGAACGAAAAGTGCCGATCGTCGAACTTCAGCCTCCGGAAAAGCGAGAGGCGCTTGTCTTCTACGCCCAGGTTCGCAACGGGTTCAAGCCGGATGTGGATGAGGACAACTGGATCTCATTGGGCTTTTGTACGGCTGTGGAGCCCGAATCTGAACAGCGACTTGCTTGGGCATATGGATTGCTTGTCGGGCGATGCCGGTTTCGATGAGTTCTGGAATGCCATGGCGGAGTCTAGAATCGTGGAATTGTTTAGCAAATATGGGCTTGCGGACCTAATCTTGCATATGCGCAATTTCAAGGACTTCATAGCCAATGTAAAGATATGGCACCAAAGCGTGTGGGAGCTTAAGCGATTCACACGCATGAACGTGGCTGACCCGTTCCGAGCCGTCTTGGTCGACTATGGATTCCTAAACTGCGAGGATGCACGCCAACGGATGCAGCTTCGGGTGATGTACCAGGAGTACTTTGAACGGGGAGAGGACGAGATGAGACTCCATGAGGCATGCATTGCCGGAAAACTGGCGGGCTTCCTCGAGTCGGTCTTTGGCAGCCTCGCGGTGGCCCCGGACCTTCTTTGGAATTATTATCCATTGGAAAACTGCCCTCTTATAGGGATGGTGACGAATTCTATTACAATGTGCCCCGCCTCTGTTTTGGGCCAGGTTAGGGCTTTGGAGAGGGATGGTGGGAAGGGGACAATGATATTCACTATTCCGGACGCTGCGGATGAGGCGATGACAAGATGTATTCACATTAGAGCTGCATTTCTAGGGACGGGGCTGAGAAAGCGATATTATTCCGGATTAGGTGGCGAAGTTATGACGGAGTTTTCAGTATAGAAAGGAGATCTGTGTTGGTAGGTATTTCATGATTTAGGGGGTTTCGTCGCGTTTCTTTGCTGAATGGAAAGGGCGAGGCAGAGTTCTACAAATGCTGCTTTGATTTCCGCCTTTCAGCTCGTTGCTGGGCGCAAAGTGCCCGTACTTGCCGGTACCCAGGAACCTCTTCTTCCATCGTAACATCCTCATCAAAGCACCATGCGACGATGGCCCCGCTCCGCGCGACCATGCCGAACCACACCCCGTCACCAAAGCTTCTCAACCCATATATATACATATTCCAATCAAAAGTACTAACAATGCCTCGATCGGGAGTTATGTATGCCGCGGATTCTTTGACGATAAAGACAATCTCCGAGCATTGTTCAAGTGGTCCCTTGGCGAGATCATAGACACTAATAGACAACGAGTCGAGGCTGACTCTGTACATCACATTTCCAGGAAGAATGCTGTTGCTACCAGAGATCTGGGAAAATTTAGGCGTCCCGAAGCCGTAGCTATCCTGACCAAATTGGATCTTGACCTTGTTTGCACTCTGGTCATAGGAAACAAATGCTTGATAACGGCAATCTGTCCCATCTTCGGATTCCGCAGTATCCCAATAGTAATCCAAAGTAGGCTGTTCAACAGATTTCTTTAAGAGACGGAAAGCGACGGTTTTAGTCATGTTCAGATCCGCTGCTAGGTGTGCAAAAGTGGCGTCCATGTACCCACGGTGCAACACCATAGGACCGTCGTGAAGCTCAAAACGCTGACGGTCAGCTATGTACGGGATTGGCGATCCTATATCGTACCGAATGGCCACAAAGCTGGTGAATGGTTCGTTCGGGAACTGTATTAAGGTCCCATCACTGGTTTCGGCGTGTAGAATGATTAGTGACTTGTTCCCCGTGCATAAGAATACATGGATGGGAAGCACGAAGCCCATTTCGATTTTCTTCGTCACTTTAGATTGGAGATCCCAGACGGTGATTTCTGGCTTGAGATGTAGCCGGATGGCGACAGTATCTTCAGCAATTACAAAGAAGCTAGTATAATAACCTCCGCCTAAAAGATAGTTGGCGGATGGTAGGCGGAAGCATCCTTCTTCTCCCGAGTCAAGGCTCCAAACGTGGCAGTATCTACACAACAATACATTAGCATCAGTGTCGTACCCGTCATACCACATGCAAAGAAGGACGCAGGCCTTACCCGCGGGCTGTACAAGCAGCGAGTGCTGACCGGGACAGCCGGATCCACTCAACATTATCACGGTTTTCCGTCATAAACGTCCTGTGGTGGCCTTTAACCAATGAATACAACTCGATATAATACCCATGACACCAGGCCATACACCCCTCCGCATAGGAACTTTTCAATGGATTCCCCAGATCCACCACATCACCAGGGAGGTAAGTTGCCATACTGTAAGGGCGCCCACTGACTAGTGCCAACCGCTGTTTGGCACGTTTCTTCAACAATTGCTGCCACCCAGGAACGGAAACATCCAGATGTTCATTTGCATAGCAGCGAGGCCATATAGCACTGCAAACAACAGGCGAAGAAAGCAAGATATTCCATGACTTGCATACCTGTTTCACACAAGGTCAGTCAACCAAGTTGAGCTTTAGGGGCCGGGTTGCGGGTATCAATGATTAGAAACAGAGAGTGTGTAGGAGCCTTCGATGATGGTGGTTGAAAACATACTCTTCGAGATGCGTAGACATCCCATGGCTCCAGGTGGACGCAGACTTGGGCAACTAGCTCTAGAGGCAGATGCACCAAAATATCAAAGTGCAGTTTTGCGAATACTAGAGCGATTATTTCATGGCATTCGTTGTGTCTGAGCTCTGCAATAAGGGCACGGTAGCTGTAGAGGAATAGCTTGGTTATTTCCGGTAGGTAAACACGTCATGGCCTCTAAAATGCAACACGTGCAGTACGAAGCACAAAAAACTGGACTGAGAGTCATACGCTTGCCGTCTCTTAGGAGCAGCCAGAGCTCTGAAAGAGGTCAAGATGGCCGATATTGAGTGACCGTCAGGATCAGCGACCGCGTCCATGGTGTAACGGTATGGAGTGCAAACAAGGAAACGAAAAAAAATAAAAATAAAGGGTAATTTATTAATATAAGGGTCCACTGCGGGAAATAGTGTTACTGCATCTGCAGCTGACAGCAAGGAAGTGCAGGTCGCCTGGATAGCACCGTGCTGGAGGCCTGGAGTTGTACAGAAAGGGAGGTTCTCGGGATGTTAGATTTGTCAACGTATGTATGTCGGTTCCTGGATCTGCTGGTGCTCGGTCGCGGCCAATAAAGCATGGGCAGGATCTGTGGGCTGACGACAGCGGCTGCAAGGACAAAGAGATGGAGGGCGTGGTCAATAGGCTTATACCAATGGGTTCAAAGCATGTGTGTGAGTGAGTGAGAGAGAGAGAGAGAGAGAGGGAGAGAGGGAGGGGGGGGAGAGAGTACAGGCAGAAACAGCGCATAGAATGACAGGTGCTGTGACAAGGGGCAGGAAGGGACTGTACCACCCGCCCGCACGCACAATGATGGCACAAGTTCAGGAGATGAGAGTGTCTTTCCTTCTATGTTTGTATCAATGTCCTCTCTCTCTCTCTCTCAGTGGAAATGAGCTGGTGCTGTTGAATACTTTGAATATTTGATATTAATGCCATGATGTGTGCCTGTTGGTTAGGTAGATAAACATTCTGTGCAGAATTCGAGGGGATTCCAGATCAGCGCAGATGGAAACTTTGGAGCCTTTCGAGAAGCTCTCCGAAGCCATTGGACTCGCTGGCATCGGGATGGCTGTGAGATGGAGTCTGGTCGATCAGAAACACGATGCTTGGAGCTCAGCTCCAGGTTACAGCTCCTCTGTTGATCCTTGTTCTTTCTTTCCGTTACGTACATCATGCATGATCCTCGCTCATGTCTTCCTTTCTTCCCCCCTTCCCCTCGCTCGAATTCAGCCTGTACATGGCATTTCCCTGCTTAATATCCGATCGCTGAGCACACAAACCCATTGATCATTCCTCAATAATAATACACACTCCGTAGAAGCAGCGATATTAATATCGTCGCCGCAGTAGTCTACCCTCCCTCCCCCGTCCCCCTCTGTACCCCCCAGCTTCCCCAGCCTCGTTTTACGAAGCTACGAGGACTCGACCAGGGAGATCGCTCCCTGGTAATAATAATCATCATCACCATCAAGCCGTAGTAGAGACCAGCTAAGCTAGTACTTTGTCCATTTATTATTACTATTTATTCAATTCTTTAGCTTGGGGAAAGCTGCAGACTACATAGATATACACACTCTTCTGGTGCTTGATGTGTACACGATGGTGTCCTCTTGCTGCTGCTGAACAACCACCTCCATCCTCCATCCCTCCCTTTCTGACACTCTCGGCTGCGCGAGCCTTGCCCCTTGCCCTCTTGAACACGGCCACCCGTGCCCATCTCTCTCTGGACTAGCTGAAAGAGTCGAGCTAGAGTGCACGGCTGCTGGCTTGTTTCATCTTCCCTTCACAAACTCTCCTATTTCTCCTCCAGGGAACTATATACTAGTTGTCGTGTTCTCTCCCACTCCTCTCCACTCTCCTTGTCGCTCCCGCCTTCAGCTCTCCAGCAGCAGCACTCGCTAGGTGCTCATTCACAGAGCTGTGCTGCTACTGTGTTATTTGCGCCTCTATTGAGTCTCTTACACCTGCATGCACTGCAATGCCACAGTTTCTCGACCTCAGCCCATTCATTGACCCTCCGATTTGCGGCTCTTCTCCACCCTCGCTCCATTGTCCACCGTCCCCAACCCGACCGCGCAACATCCCAAGTGCGATCGCTGAATAGACAAGAGACATCGATAGCCTACTAATCCTATCCATTGGCTGCCATGGTATACGGATTTCTGCCGTCCTCTTGAGCGTGTTTTTGTCTCCGGTTGCGTCTAGTTAACTACTCCCGAGTCCCAGCCTGCCTCAAGCTTGGGGGAAGAGCTAGCGCCTGTCGGCTATCTTGCGACGCTATTGCTCAAAGAGTCAAGCTACCATCCCCAACTTCCCCAGTCCACCACCCCGTCTAGTGGCTACTACCTGCGACCGTTCCGTGTTCGCAAATCCCCATCTCAATCTCGAGTTTCCGCTATGAGCCGAATGCTGGATCCTCCCCCACGAAGTCCATTCTCGGGCCCGCCTGACATGTCCGCCAAAACTCGAACAATCCCGCTTCTCTCCTCCTCAATCCCTCCTGACCATTCGCATCCAGATCCAATGGACCTCACTCCTCCCACCTCGGCTTCAATGGGTCCTCCAGCGCATAATAGCCCTGAGATAGACCAGGGGATTACGAACAATAATACAAATGGAAATGGAAATGGAAATGGAAATGGAAATGGCGCAGGGCCAGACACCAGTCAGCCTCAGATCGCGCCCATCAATCAGCCTGTTGGTGCGGCCGCTGCTGCGCAGCAACCCAAGGTGGTTCAAACCGCTTTTATTCACAAGTTGTATAGGTGGGTAATCGCATACGTTGCGCCTTAAACTCTTCGCCAACAATGCGATCGGTACTGACGCAGTCTTTGTTGTTTCCAGCATGCTGCAAGATCCCAGCATTCAGCACTTGATATCGTGGTCCAGTACAAACGAAAGCTTCGTCATGTCCCCGTCTTCTGAATTTTCAAAGGTCCTTGCGTAAGTGTCTCCCCCGCCAGGTCGACGTGCTTTCGATAGATCCCTCTGAATAGCTGATTTTCTATTCACACCAGACAATACTTCAAACACACCAACATCTCCTCATTTGTCAGACAACTCAATATGTATGGCTTTCATAAAGGCAAGTGTATTTCCCCTGGTTTTACCACACTGAGGCGCCTTTATTGTTGCTAATCTTACTAACATTTGATGTCTTACCATGTAGTGAGCGACGTTTTTCATACAGGATCCCCGGATTCACCCATGTGGGAGTTCAAACACGGCAACGGGAACTTTAGGAAAGGCGACGTGGCTGGTCTGCGCGAAATCAAACGACGAGCTTCAAGACATGCCCTAATCCACCGTGATTCCTTCTCCGGACATAAGCCCGTCGCGTCCCAGCCTGGTACGCCCGCTGAGCCCATGCCCGATGCGCCGGAAGCTCGGCTCCTCAACCTGGAGCATTCTCTATACGATATGCACGCGCGCTTGGCTCGCGTGGAGGAAAGCAATGCGCTTCTCAGCTCCAGGTGCCAGGCATTGACAGAAAGCCTAGTTCGATGCCATCAAGTAGGACCCACTGCGCTCTCTATCTGCATCTGGTATATAGTAGCTTCTATTGACGTTTATCATTTTGTAGTGGACCAACTCCATGTCTCACTTTATCATGTCCCTCGTTCCAGACCAAGACTCTCCACTTCACCGGGATGGTAAGTTTCCCCCTCTATGTTCCACCCTTTATACCTGTCCGTGGGGTAATCGTGCTGAAATATTATGCCAGTCGTCAATCTACAACGCGAGGTTTCCCGACAGCTTGACTCCGTCCGCGCCTTGGAGAATCCCCACGAAGCTCTGATGTCTGGACGGCAGCCTTACTTCTCCAACATGACGATTGACCCTGGCCCCCCGATTTCCCCACGTCAAATGCCGCAGGATGACAGCCGACGGTCCTCCATGATCCGGCCGCCAGTCCCTCCTCACATATCTGTCTCTCCACGTCGCTACGGCTCAGTAGGCAATTCCAACGCGTCTCCAAACTATAATCGACTTCAAATCCCGCAGCAACAACAACACCAACCTGTGCCCCACCCACTTTCCTCTGTCTCTTCGCCACCAGGAGGCGCCAACCTCTCCCTCGCCCGTCGCCATACATCAGCCGATATCCGAGAGCACGGCTGGCCCGGCAATAGTGGCTCCCCATTTGGGCCGGGAAATCCATCATCACAATGGCCACCGTCACCGCATAGGGGCCCCGTCAACTCCACCAGCGATCAGCAAGTTCGCGAGGTGCTTGCACAGTACGAAATGGGCGGTCCCCGCCGCCAGCCTGATGTACCCCGCCATCTCACGCCGCCGGTACCCTCATCCGAACCGCCCACTTCATCGACACTAAATCCGGAAAGTGGGTGGTCAATCGGCGGACCAAAGTACCCGCGTCCCACGGAATCAGGCCCTGCCACTCGAAGATCGAGCATGGCGAGCAATGTACACTCGCTGCTTAATCCCGCAGATACAGCAGAGCGCGCGGGAGAAGACGAGGGGCCCATGGGTGAGGATCCACGAAAGCGGAAGAGATTGCAATAATAGCTACATCTCTCTCTCTCTCTATATATATATACTATATATATTAGCCTTGGCAAAAGCTAAATCGCGTTTCTTGTTCTTTTTACCTTATACCGTTGGGTAAATTTGTCTTGTCCTTTTTTTTTTCTCTCTATGTTAGGACATTTTTAATACTCTACTTAGCAAACCCCCCCACCCCCCATTTTTCATTTCCTATGTGCTCTTCTCTCTCTGTGTGTGTGTGTGTGTGTTTCAGCGGTGGAAAAAGATTTCCAGAAGGGGGCTCTTCTTTTTGTTTAATTTACTTTTGTACAATTTTTTTTTACCCTTCATTTTTTTGGGTTAATAATGTTGGGATATTTATTATGTTACAATATGCCGGGAGGATATCGTATATTTTGTATCTATTTGGTTGTTCAATTTACTTGCCGTCTTATTTTCCCTTATTGGTTAGTGTGTGTTCCTAAGGATTGACAGATGCGAGATTACCCCTGTTACGAGATTCTAGTCTTAGTCAAAATGAGATGAGAGAATTTCCCCCAAGTAAAAGCTTTGCTTGATCTTTCAATCCTCTTAAAATGGTTTTTATGGTGTAGATTGGACTAATTCGATGCGCAATAGCCAGGGCCAGTCCTCAGGTCATCTCGGAGTAGATAAAAGAGATCCCTCAGGGGTTTTACTTTCACACTTTGCTATATCAGTTTTGGATAGATAGGAAGCCATTGGCAACTTTTTCTGCCGCTAAGAGCAGATTCCACCAGACCAAATACTATATCCCTCTTCGATTACTCTCTTTATTGATGATCTATATATGCAAGATTAAATTTCATCTCTAGAGGGTATCTTATGATAATTGTATATAAAGAAAAGTAAACATGAATTTATTCTGCATTTGCCACTAATCAGAATGTCCAAATCTTATGGGCCCAGTCTCCCTGGGTCCTTCCTGCTCTCCATGGATTTAAAGGTCCCCAGTTTTTTTAAAAAAAAGAAAAACCGAAAAAAAAAAAAGGCAACAGTGGGATCCCAGTCCGTAAGCCAACACAACAATCCAAACAACATGCCCAAAAAGCGAAAAGACACCCACAACCAGGGATTATTAACCAATGGACCCTATTGCGGACCCAATCCTCTGAGACAATTTTTCCAATTTGGGCTCTCCGAGATATCAAGCACGGCATCCAGCATATGGCGCTGCGACCCCGCTGTGCCGCCCGCTGCTTTCGCAATACTCAACGCCTGCCTGCCCTTCTGCGCTAATTCGGCCAATCTATCACGAACCCAAGCGGCAGTCGTCGTAAGGGCAGCTTTTTGCGCAAAAGCCATCCACGGGTTGAGGAAGAAGTCGGAGTCTAGGTCCACATCCATATCAACATCGTTTGCGATGATATCTGAGGGCCAGAAGCCTAGCAGAGCATCGTCGCGTATGAATGTCTCGTCGAAGAAATTGGTGCTGTAGTCGAGAGCTGAGGGGCCCATGGATAATGGGACGATTGTAAGACACTTTGCCATGCGGGACATTTTGCTCTCTTGTTGAATCTCAATTTCGCCTTCTGTCCTTCGCTTAATGGTTCCGCCGTGCGTTCGAAATTGGATGCCCAACTTTTTAAGAACCCGTTGACAGTCGGACGTATGTATGGTAGGGTCGTAACATGGCCAAAGTGGGGCTGGAGTGTCCTGGACCCTAGGCTTTCCATAAACCCCTATAAAGGAACCCTCATATGACTTTTGACACTTGTATTCATCGTCGTCCTTTTTCCATTCGTCTTCGTAGAGGCAGATAGCGCCGTCTTCGGCATGAATTTGTTTCACTTCAGTCTTGTGCTGCGCGGCAGCATTCCATAGATCAAAGACTTTTCTATTTTTCTGAATATATTGGGCTGCGGCACTAACGGGTTTGGAGGATACGAATACCGTTTCCTCCTTCGGGATATATAGGGCCGCGAATAGCAAAGGCTTATGATCTCCCCAGGCCGGATAAGTCTTCTCGAACGCTTCCTTTGCTATCGCTTCAAGTTGTTGTCCCTCGGAACCCGGTGCTAATTTGATGAATTTTAAAACTGCCTTTTTTGTTGTAGCACTTTCCCAGTCATGGACTGTGAAGACCGGGACGTTCCAGCCGGCCGGTACTCGTGCAACTAGAGTGCTATCTTCGGCTTTTGTGGCTTCCACGCACGGAGCGAGGGTATTGGAAAGGAAGAGAAGGAGTGGTAGTAGTAACCACAACATTGTTGGGCGGGAGGAAAATTTAAAGGAGAGGAAAATGCAAGTTCAAACGCGCAATATGAGGGAGTATAAACCGAAAACGAAATTTCAACAAATGTAATCGAGTCTGGCACACGAACGTCCTCTGTCTCTGCCCATTGACATCATATGGGATAAATTTGGACACCCAGGGCCGAAGTAGAACTCGAGTGACAACGGGATTTATATATACTGGGCAGAAGGGTCAAAACCCCCATTACCCTTCCCTGCCTATAGCGATATGATGGCTTCATCTTGAGCTGTTATTAGAAGCGCTACTCGTAGATGCCAACAGGCCTTGCCGGAAAACTCAGGGATCACCATGCACGGCTATGCCATGTCAATTAGTGAAACGCGGCATATGGAGCTAAAAAGCCCTGCGAGATGTTAGAAACTCGAAGATATTTGCCTTGCAACGGGAAAAGATGAAGAAATCATGATGACATCCATGGTCCAACAATCAAACAAAGCGTTGGTGTTGGATGCAGATGTGTTGGCATTGAAAAGGGGCTAAATATCTTACAAAACTTCCCGTGCAGGTTAGGGAAGGGGGAAGGTTATTATGAGCGATTAATGAGGACATCATTAATGGGGGGGGAGGCATTTTTTTTCAAAGGCATGTTCGCGCATGTATTGAGCTGAGGCCAACAGCCAACAGCCAATATATTCTCAGCTCAATTGGGGTCTATTTTCCTTTGCCATAACGATGACATAGCCGGGAGCTATCAGTGGGGAGCACTCTCTTCCTTGCCATGATCTGTCGAAGGTAGGATGGCAGTGAAGAACATAGCTATCCCGCTGGAGAAGTCAATATCGCACTCCAAAAAGTAAAAAGAAAAATAAAAGAAAATAAAGAAAAGAGAAAAAGCACCAGCAACCAAGGAAGGTTGGAAAGCGTGTGATCATGTGATCTGCCATGCGGGATATTTCACCAATTTCCATCCCAACCATCCCCAGTGGGGGCCATTACAACCATTTCAACTACATACTACTATCGAGAGTAGTTCTCTGGATATGAGGCTCCCTCTCTTTCCTGATCCGCGAGCATGCTTGCTAGCCCAACCTCCTGGTGAAGCATCTTCAGGGCAGATGAGTCCAACATGTCTTTCCCCTCCCCCTGCCACCACGCCATTCCCCTCTCCCAGTTACTTTCGTCAGATGAAACTGCGGCCTTACTAGCAAGCGGCATTGGTTGTCACTTGCTTTGAGAATGCTTAGGCCAAAAGCCTAGCGTGATTGGAACTCGCCCACAACATTGCCTGGAACCTGACCATCAAGCTGAACCTCGACGTGTGATGTATTGGGCCTTGTTTGAATCTATCTCTGTGGCACAGACACAGCAAAATGGAAGACCTCATACCTAGTGGGAATGCGAAATCGCCTGGTTCTCATATCGACAGTAACTTTCGCAGGAAAGCCCTATTGCTGCGCCTGCCCTGCGATATTCGGCAAAAAATATACACAATCGCAGGTTTGATAACCAAACGAGATACCATAAGTCTTCATTTCCATGATTCACATCCATGGTCCAGCGAGCCGCCAGGTGAATGGTCATCAAAGGACCAAAGCTTGATTAAGTGCAGCCGTCCTTACCATTTGCACATACCAAATCAACTCTTCTACACGTCACGGGATATATCCAATGATGCGTTATCGATCTTTTATTCCGAGAACGCGTTTGAAATGCAAGATTATCGAGGGCTTCCTGTGCTCCAAAGCCTGAGTCCTAGGGCTTTAAGGGCGATCAAAAGCCTTTATCTCAGTATACAAGCTAGCCGATGCCCTTATGGCTTGCTCTATGGGGATCACCCTTCAGATGCCACCTGCGAAATCAGTTATGAATGGCCTTTCAAGAATAACATTTACCCATGTCAGAACCTGGTTCTTTCGGAGTGGAATCAAGCATTGTCCCATCTTGCTTCCCACTTGCAGCCAGATCGACTGGACCTACGAATTCAACTCAATACTTTAGACGAGGTATTCGTGGCGGCAATGGTGAAGCCTCTGGCGAAATTATCTACCTTGAAGCACTGTTCTATCGATTGTGAAGCTGGAGCACATCCTGTTCTGCAACGCCTCGCGGAGATCGCAGTGCTTCATACTACTGGTAAGGCTGAAGGTACACCATTTCGACTCTTGAACCTTCCGCTGGAAATCCAGCTGAGAATACTCGAGCATACCGAGCTCATTGCCCCGTCGACCATAATCCGGATTGAAAAAACTGGCTACACATCCGAGCATTGTTACAGTCCTTTTGCCAACTGTAATGCGTACCATTCTATGATCCATTGTCGCCTCGACCGGGTTGCTTATAGCTCACGCTATGAGGCTAGCTGCTGGAAATACCCAACTTCTATGTTTTCAGTCAACAAACACATACGAGCGCTATCCCGTCAGATTTTCTTCTCCCGAAACAAATTTTATCTGGAACCTTACTCAAGCGAAGCCCTTGTCGGCCCTCGTACCAACATATCACAACTTCCTCCAGACTGTTGGCAGAATTTACGGTATCTGCACTTTCTGTTTCCTACGCTCAAAGAAACTCATCACCTTCCAAGCCAGACGGAAACAGCCAGTTGGCTTCGACTTCTAGATTTGATCGTCGACCATATACCGCTGCCCCAGCTCACCATAGTCATTAATATGGCAAATGAAAGGTTGTCGACATGCTGGGACTATGTCCCTCCTCCGGTGGATGATGCACAGCAAGAACGAAATATGTGGGCTGTCTATGTACGAGTTATAAGCCCGATAACTCAGCTCGAAGAGCGCCCAAAAGATTTATTCATTCATATCGATTGGCCTCTTGTTCGTGAAAAGGATGCGCTTCGGGACCATCGAGAACGGCTCCTGGAGAAGATGGTTATGGGTGATGAATATGATAGTTTCTCCCGCGGCAAGGTGCCCTTGAGGGATTTCAGGGGTTGGTTTTAAGCAACCAGGCCCCACGTCTTTACTGAGGATTGGGCCTTCGGATGCCTCCACGTCCGGGATTGATCAATTTGAAGCGTTGTGCAAACAAATGAAACGCGCCATTTATGATACCATTTATAGCTCCTCCAACGCTATGGTAGGATGTCACTGTATGAGATCAAGGAGAAGGAGAAGGGACCACAGAGACTCGTCAGTATATACAATTAGACCAAGGAATTGAATAAAAATGTCAGCACTTGCAGGCCAAAGAGATATTCTATTATGTGGATATTTATTCTGGACCCCTTTTACATTACTTTATATGTCCTTTTCTGCCCCAACAATGGCTCTTTCCCTCTGAGCATGAACTCTTTGGTATATTGGTTTGTCATTGTGACCTGGAGGAGCAACAAGCATCACTATCATATGTGCACAGTCCTGAGCAGCGCCGAGCCATTACTATGGATTGTCGCCATGATAAACCGGAGAGCGGTCAAAAATCAAAACAAACAAACCACTAGATGAGCACATCTCCCTCCCTCTGTTGTTGTTTTCTTCTTGTTTTGTTTTTTTGGACATGTCTTCACCATCACCACCTTCCATACAGTTTTGATTTCCTTATATCCCTCACGCAAGACCAAAGACTTTTGCCAGTAATCGAAAACTCGTCTCCACCGCGAAATATAGCTTTAAAAAAGGAAGAAACATGAAACGGGAAATGGATTCCGAATACCAACGCGACTCGCTCCGAATGTTCAACCAGTCCGCGGACGTCTATATGAAAGGAGAGACGTATGCCTACAGCACCGCTGAATCGAGTGATAGTTCTTCCAGTGAGGATGTTCCCCTGATGGAGGAGTTTTTGTTTTCTAGCCCGAAGGTGAAGACAGTGGCACAAGCGACGGCGGCGGTGGCGGCGGCTGCTGGTGGAAAGAAAGAGGTCAAGGGTGAAATGCCTGCGGCGGAGAAAAAGATTGAGGGTAAAGACTGCATTCATAAATGGACCCAGCCTTCGATGTATGTATGATACCCCCCTCGTTCGTAGAATATGTCATGTTTTGCTGGCTGAAGAAGCATTACTAAAAATGTAAATTCTACGGACGAGGGGATAACTTTGACCCCTTTGAACTCTTCAAGTTTCCCCCCATGTGTACATCCGTCTGATGCGTATGCAACGTTGGCAGTGAGCAATTTCAATCAATAATCCGCATCTTAGTGGGCCCGGGCAAAACACAATTCATGGTGCACGAGCATCTCTTGAAACAAGAATCGACCCACTTCAGGAAGCACGTCCAATTCCCTTCGAACACCCGAGAATGCTTCGAGTGGGCGATTGAGATGGCACACATAGAACCAGGCACATTCCGGATTTTTGTTAATTGGCTTTACCACAACACGCTTGTCTTCCCTGAAGGAGATGAACTCCGCGGTCAGACCTTCCAGGAATTAGCCGATGCATATTCTTTGGGCGAGTATTTGGAAGCAACGGTCTTCATGAATGTCATTGTTGATGACATCATTATGCTATTCAATGCCAAAAACAAGCGAATCCCCGCAATGCTCACTGAACGGATCTATGCATCCACGCGTCCCGAGTCTCCGCTGAGAAAGCTGTGGATTGCACTCTACGCAAGAGGCGAAATTATCGGTAACATGAAGATCCAAAATATGGAGTTTTTGCATGGGATCGTCGCCGCGCAAAAGTTGATGCTTAAGGAGAGCACCAGTAAAAAAACCGTTGATGAAACGATCAAGCCGGTTGAGTTTTACGCCATAGAGGATGGAACCGGCAGATGCAAAGGACGGTTCACAGTTTTCTCCGGCGTTCAAAATGACTACTTTTATTCTCACGCCTTAGAAAAAGGGAAGACGGAATCGAAAAAGCGCCGCCGCATACCAGCTGATAAGAGCCCTCAACGACCCCCCAAGACCCCGAAGAAGAAGGCATAGCCAACGGCGGTGTTATCTATCGGGCCGACATGGGGGTACAAAAATATCAGCCGGACAATGAAGGTGGGGCTTTCTCTCCTTGCTTGGCTTTCTTCTTTTTCTTTTTTGATCGCTGTGACAATAACTCATCCAGATAGGTCCCTCGTTTCTTGCCCCTTGAACCGCGCACTTGGTCGGAGTTGTTCGTGTCTTGGGTGTCTGTCTCGCTCGCTGCCCGACTTCCTTGAGCAGAAGATCTCTGCCTTTTGTTTTTCCCTAGCGACGACCGACCCTCCTCCTCGTCGTCGCTCTCAGCATCTTGACTCGTAGTTTGTGTAGAAGCTTGGATGGAGTTTTTTGGTGCAACTGGAGGACGAGAAGCATTTGCCATGACTTTTCGATAATTTCTGCCTAGGAGTTGTTGTCTCAATTTGTCGTTGGAGCTCAGCTCTGTGCGGTTGAAGCTGCCATCGGCTTGCTTTTGGGGGAGAGGTGCACCCAGGCCCAGCCTACAGTAATACGATAATACGATTTTAGTTAGCATTCAGTCCAGTACACAGTAAAAGAAATGAGAATAGATTCCACAAATATCAAATGCACACATACTTCTCTGGGACCGCAGTAAATATCTCATCCTCCTCCCGCCGCAGCTCTTCCTCAGTCTTCGTATCGGTAAGCTCCTCGGCAGTTTTAGCCGGCAGCCATGAAGCAATGAGTCTCTGACTGCGAGCCAATGCAACGTTGGCTCTGTTGAAAATGACATCTGCGTCTGCCTTTGAGGCGGCCATTGTGTAGATTTATTTGCAGGGAATGTAGAAAAAGCTCTTCCGTGCACGTAGTAGTAGTTGATAGCAAGAGGTTCCTCTCTGCTCGCTTCGGCATCGCAGCGTCTTTTTTCGGTGCGGACACAGTCACGTGATGCGGAGCGACGGCTTGGTTAGATCATCGAGTCTTTCTGGAACTGGAAACAGCAACAGCTTGGTCTCTGGCTCTCTCCAACAACTCACTCTCCTTCTCTCTCCCCTCCCTCCATCTCTCATCTGTGCATTCTTCTTGTCTGCTTGAATTGCCCCTGCTCGCTCCATACGGCTGGTCTCCTTCACAATGTTCAGGCTAGCGCGTAGCAAACCAATTGCTGCGGCTCTCAGAGCTGCTACCGTGAGTGCCCGAGATACTTTTGTTGTTTCTGCAGCTAGCTAACACGCGCAACACATCTAGGAGACTCCCCTTCGAGCCTGCCCGCAACAGAGGAGAAATCTCTCTATCCACGAATACCTCTCCGCAAATCTTCTCAAATCCGTACGAGCCCGCGGACACCTGAAACAGTTCTAGCAGAGACTCACTAACCGCTCAATGTTGCAGTATGGCGTTGGAGTACCCATCGGCGAAGTCGCCCGCACAGCCGCCGAGGCAGAGGCTGTTGCGAAGAGACTTGGTAAGTTCTCTTTGACTGGCAACTATGCTGTATACATAGGGAAAACTAAGAGAAGTGTAATATAGGTGGGGAGGATATGGTTATCAAAGCACAGGTCCTTGCCGGTGGCCGAGGAAAAGGTACCTTCGACAATGGCTTGAAGGGCGGTGTTCGCGTCATCTATTCGTAAGTTGAGACTTGCCAAACAAATGCGTCACTTTGCCCCTGTTTTTACTGATATCTGCCATTAGCCCTACTGAGGCCAAGATGTTTGCGGAACAAATGATTGGACACAACCTCGTTACCAAACAAACCGGAGCCCAAGGCCGTCTTTGCAATTCGGTATACATCTGTGAGCGTAAATTCGCCCGTCGGGAATTCTACCTTGCAATCCTTATGGACAGACAAACCCAAGGCCCCGTCATCGTGGCTTCGTCGCAAGGCGGCATGGATATTGAAACTGTTGCAAAGGAGACTCCCGATGCCATCCTCACCACTCCCATCGATATCAATGTTGGTGTTACCGATGAGATTGCAAGAAATATTGCCACCGAGATGGGCTTCTCTGAACAATGCGTCGAGGAGGCCAAGGATAGCATTCAAAAGCTCTACAAGGTCTTCATGGACAAGGATGCTACACAAATCGAGATCAACCCCTTGTCCGAAACCTCGGACCACAAAGTCCTTGCTATGGACGCCAAGCTTGGTTTTGATGATAACGCCGAATTCAGACAGAAGGAAGTTTTCTCGTGGAGAGATACCACTCAAGAAGACGCTGATGAAGTGAAGGCTGCCGAGTAAGTTATGTCCCATCTTGTAAATATGAGCTCCACTAAACTTTGTTCCAGGTACGGACTGAATTTCATCAAGCTGGACGGTGATATTGGCTGCTTGGGTGAGCATGCCTGATTTTATGCCTTGACCTTGAATGCATATACTATATACTAACTCTCCATAGTCAACGGTGCTGGTCTCGCCATGGCCACCATGGATATCATCAAACTTAACGGCGGCAGCCCTGCTAACTTCCTCGACGTTGGCGGTGGCGCTACACCAACTGCCATTCGATCCGCCTTTGAGCTCATTACTAGCGATCCTAAAGTCACCGCTATCTTTGTCAACATCTTCGGTGGTATTGTGCGATGCGACGCTATTGCACAAGGCTTGATCAATGTGGTTCAGGAAATGAACATTCGCACTCCTATCGTTGCGCGTCTCCAGGGAACCAACATGGATCAGGCTAACAAATTGGTATGACACGTTTCCTTCATCCCTAGCTCAGAAGGTCCCAGGTAATGGTACCCGTACTTAAACTAACGTCTGGTAGATCAATGACTCCGGTCTCAAAATCTTCTCCATGGAAGACCTACAGAACGCAGCAGAAAAGTCGGTGCAGTTCTCGAAGGTTGTGAAGATGGCGCGTGAGATCGATGTGGGCGTAGAATTCTCGCTTGGTATTTAAGGCGCGGTTCCTAACCCTGCTCTATGGGCTACATTGGAGATAGCCCCGTGATATCGAACCCTCTGACGTCTACTTTCTCTTGAACACACAGATGATGCGTTGGGTGAAACAACAACGCCCAGCCCTAGTCTCGCACAAGGAGGACGCGTTGCTTAGGATACCTGCCTTGTATTTATGGCGTGGTAACTGAGCATACAAAGGAGGGTAACATAATACCTGTCTAGCACATCTACCTTTGTTTTCATTTTGTGTGATTGTCATCTATATGCATTGTTACATCTTCATGCCAGTGGTGTGTTATGAGCTTATTGTGTCCCTTGCTCTTTTTTCCTATATGTATGGTTTACATGTATTGTCGGTTTCTATCTATCACTCTGCCCTCTTGATGCATTTTCTTCCTCACAAAAACAATACCAGTGTACAGTTCAACTATAGAACTTGTGTGATTTATTACATTATCATTTTATGTCATTTCTAACTGTTCACCCTGGAAGTTTCAAGGACCTCAGTCCCTACAGGTTTGAGACCAGAAAAGAAACTGCAGGTGAGAAATGGGAACAGATAACAAATACTCCAGCTCAAGCATTTGGATCCTCTAATTTTTACATCTGCCCCGTGATCATTTTCCACAGACTCACCCGGTTCCAATCACCATGACCCCCGCTACCAGCATGCCTCTCTTCCTCATCCTCTTGTCGCTTCTTATTTTCCCTTTCATCTATCGCCAGCGCCCAATCATAAAACGTTTTCATATCGGGATATACACTTCTCGCCAGCTCTATTTCATGCTCGAGTTCTGGATACGCTTTCTTCTCGACGACTAGCTCGTGATACTGCTCGAGATTTGAGATCCTAATGCGCTCGAAGTAGGCGTTAATGGAAGGGGGAGAACATAGACACCATAACGATGATTGAAAGGAACAGAGAATGAATATAGAGAGGTTTTTTGTCGTGCTTGGAATAACATACAGCCCCTTCACGCCACTGTTGATCTTTGGTAAAACCCATGCCAACGGAGACGGAATTGATGGCATCGGTCTTGAAAGAGCGCGTTGGTACGTCGCTTCGATTTGTTGCATTGTTAATGACTCGCTTGTAACAGCGACGAATTGGCTTTGAAAAGTCGGGAAATTCTTTGATATCGTGTGAGTTAGAAGATATGGATTCTTTCTGTCCCCATATGGAAGACGGGTTCCATAAATGGTGCAGGTATGTATATACTCACTTTGAAAATCCCTGCAATTACTTCTCCGATATCTTCGGATGCCTTGAGTCCGGGACGAATGGGAAATTAGGAAAATTTCTCTCTTAGGAACTTAATGTATAGGCTTGAAGGGAAAATGCGAAAAAAAGAAGAAAGGGGGGCAAGCAAAATCTCACAATCAGCGCGAGTTTGATATCAGGGTTCAAAGCAGACTTGAATACTCCGACGCCTATGGAGCTGATAAATCCGTCGAAATTCTCCATGAAGAATCCGGGACGTACGATACTATATGAATCGCAGTATATATATATATATCATGTGTAAGAAAGATCCGGCTCTTTTTCCTTACGGCATGGTTGCATCCCTCTTCACTCTCAGAGGATAGCCAAGACACAGATACATACCACCAAGGTAATTCCTTTTCACCCAGTAAGCGAATGTGCTTCTCTATATGAGTCTTTGCCGAGTAAGACGCCATTAACTCGTTCTTATCTCTCCGTCCAGCGAGCAAGGCTGAAGAGTAGATAAATGCTGAGGCTTTGTACTTCAGCGCAAGATCAGCTAGCATCTAAATCCCAGATATCAAGGGGTCAGCAACTAGATGCTTCTAAGCCAAATACGAATTCGAACTATAGACAGCTGGTGTGCATCTTAAACCCCTCATTCTGAACAACGAAAAGATAACCTCCTTCTCACCTTCCCCTGTCTCTCTTCCCCATCAGCATTCATGCCTAACCCCGGAAATGCAAGTATTGAAAGAACACCCCAAATCCGTTGTCCGTTCTCTGCATTCTGCGCATCTTTGAAGATCCACTCTATAGACTCGTGGTTATCGAGGTCGCCCTTAACAACGGTGACATTGTCTAGTTTGCTGAGACGCTGTGCTGGTGGACCCTGAGGATTGCGCGTCAAGGCGAGAACATGGTACGCACAATCGGTTGCTGGTGAGGAGGCGGAGGAGCGGAGAATGGCTTGGATGAAAGCTCTGCCTTGCTGGCCTGTGGCGCCTACTACTAGGATCTTTTTCTGCATGGTTTGTCACTTTGTTGAGATGCTTTGTGAGAGGAATTAAACTCTGGCTTGGTTGTCGAGATAAAGAGATGAGGTTGGGAATAAAGCCAGCGGCGTGCAAACACAGGGAGGGGAGCGGAACACAGGATTACTTATTATTTGATTAGAAGAGAGCGAGTTCTTTTTCTTCCGGCACTTTGAAACGTCCCATAATAATCATATATTGTGGCGGCCAATTGGACTTGACGTCAAGGTACAGAGGTTCCAGAGGTTCCAGAGAATGGTGGTGTGGCAAGCACCAAATACATGCTCCGAGTACAAACTTGCTGGTCGTCATTAGAAGGAAAACTCATGCTTAGTTTCATAGATTTTTTGATTAATGCTAGAATATTATACATTGCAACCGCGCTTTCTTTATGGGTATCATTGGGAAGATTTCCATCTCAGCGACGTATAAAGTTGTGAGACAGCAATGTAGTATCGAGTCGGAAGTAGAATAGTAAGAACCAATCAGCAGGAAACGACTATATCCGACCCCTTCATCATAAGAATACATTACTCTATCCCTTACTTGCTCTTCTGAAACGCCTTCTTCAACTTCCACAAATTGAACATCCGGGTGAAAGCGAACTGGAAAACCCCAACCCACGCCCACCCCGCACTCAAGAACCAAACCAAAGCCGCCTTATTGCCAGCCCAGATCCATTTCTTCGTTCCCGATCCAGCCTTGCGCCACGGGAATATCCACCGCCATGGTGCGGAGCCGTACAGGATCTGAGTGACTACTTTTCTAGCGTAGACTCCATTGGGCATCGCGCCTGCTTGGCTGTGGACTTGTCGGCGATTGTACTCCTCCTTAATAGGATGGTAGAGGGAGTCGGGGGGAAGGGACCGGTGGGTTCGGGCAATTTGAGACTTCACGCCGCCGGTAATGATGGTAGTGACCTTGACGCTGATTGTTGTGAAAAAGGGGGCGGTTAGCTGGTGTGAGCTCCCTGCCGCTCATTGAAGGCTCCACATTCCAAGCACTTTTCCATTGTAGAGACATGCTGAAGGATGAACAGTGATGAGTGATCATTGACTCACCCAAACGGCGCGAGCTCGACCCGTAGCGTGTCACTGAATGAGTGCAAGGCAGCCTTGGAGGCGTTATATACGGAACCGAACACGTATGGCATCACCTGAGGAATAGTCAGCTTCGATTCAACCAGTTCGTTCTTTACAGAGGTAGGAAGGAAGGAGAAGGGGAGTAGGCAGAAAAAAAAGGAGCGTCCGAAAATCTTACCCCTGCAAGGGATCCAAGCTGTACGATGGTGCCTTGGGCTTGGATAAGGAGGGGGACAAACGTCTTGCACATAGTAATAACAGCGAAGAAGTTCGTCTCAAAAGTTGCTCTCGCCTCAGCCATGTCAACATCGAGAGCAGGGACAGTGTAGTCTAAGTATATGGTCAGCGATTTATCCAAACATCTGGGGAATAGACAAAATGTCACTTACTCCGGCCACTACCATGAGGCAAGCAGTATCACGTAAAATCAGCAATGCTTATTTCATCATAACAACAGCGCAGGGGAGGGCTGTGAAAAGGCAAATTGTAAAATCTTGAAGCATACGCATTGTTGACCAAATAATCCAATCCCTTCTTCTCACCAAGCAAAGCCTGGACTTCATCTCGACATTCCTTGACACTATCCTCCTGGTTGACATTAAGACTCAATGTCTCGATTCCCTTCTCTGCCAAATCGGCAAGTCTGGCGTTATCCCTCGCCGTCGCAAAGACCCTCAAGCCATGTCGATGAAACTCCAGGGCCAATGAATGGCCAATGCCACCTGGTGCGCAACTTCAAAGACCATGGAAATATGAAATCAGCGGCCCATTGTTCAATCATCTCGTGTGTTTAAGATCCAGACAGTTGCGCATAGCTTACCCTGTGATGAGGACCGATTTGCGGTCATCAACCGCGGCTGACATGATGTCTGCAACTTCTCAAACTCTTCTTCCTAGACAGCACAGGTAATTCAATTCAACCTGCTTTGTTTCGCTGAGGCCGATTAAGAATAGGTATTTAATTGTATTCTTCAATGATTATCAAGCTTCGCCCAACAGTGATGGTGCTCTCGATGGTGCAAAACCAAACCCCTGCAAAAACAAAGCTGGGTTCTGACCTGACAGGTCTCGGCACGCCATCCATGCTCTGAAATATCAATCATGCTGAACTTCTGCTGTGGATCTCTTAAGGTTGACCTTTTGTAGTCCAACAATATCGATTTGCGAGCATCGATTTTGGATTCTTGCGCAGAGCACGTTAAGTGAAACAGTAGAAATAATTAGCAATTTTGACACATAATGATGCTTCCAACTGATACCGAGACTGATGTCAAGCAGTATAAATACTGCCCTGGAATATGCAACTACTAATTTACTCAAGGTTTATTAACTATTATTCTGCATGCATTGTCTATCTACCCCTCACTGCTATCATCCATACTGTTTGATCTTGGGATGGCCATGTGTTTCTCTGAGGATTCTTATGATGGTGGACAGGAATAGATACACCACTCAAATTGGGAGCAGCAGGATGGTTGGTTTTCCGAAGATGAGCCTTCCAAGCCAATGATACTGCTACTAGATCTTGGAAGACGAAGAGATAGAGGAGGCCTATCCCACAGCTGGCTCAAATACTCCTCTTGTCTTCACCGGGAACTCCTATTCCTTTCACATCCCGAATCTCTCCCGCTCGATGTTCGGGTGAAATGGATTCATAAGCCACTGGCAGCACATAAAGCATGTACTCCATAGAGTATGCAGGGCTCATCTGAGCCGTGCAACTTTCTCCACCACAGCACATACTACCACCGACCTCAGGGTATCATACGGAAGTCAGGAACCAACGAGTTCGCCTTTAGAACCTGTAAGAAAATGGATTATGAAATGGAAATGGGCGTTTTCATTCGCAGCCCTTGTCATTGGGCCAGAGAGTACACTTCCCCTAATACCGCCGATCATCATATCTTCAGATTTGTTCTGCTGAACGACTAGTCCGCTCGGGGTATCCAGTTTGCGGAGATTCTCCCCCTGGGTCCGTTTAATGGAAAGGCATCGGGGACGAGTATATCGCCTTGGGTCATCACCCCTGATGCCCTGCGAGGTGCACGTACATCCACAACAGCTCAAGTATCAGCGGATGTAGCTTCTTATCTACGTCATAGGGCGCAACAATGCACTTGGGACATTGAATTCGAAGTGTCTATCAACAGTTAGTAGATTAATATGCCCCGGCGACGTTGGTGGACTGCGGACCAGCCACCTGTGGGATTTTATGCTAAGCGGGAGCTTCACAGGGCCTTCTTCCGTGTATGAAAGAGCCGTTCATATTGTCGCGATCCAATATGCGCGACGCTCGCTGGTCACCAGGCCAGCTACTTACCGCACACCAATCATTTGCAGGCAGCGACCTTCAAACTACGGATCTCGTCGGCACAGGAACAGTTTCATCCCGCGTAAGCTTCATCTTTTATTCCTGAGCTGCAGCACTGCGGCTACCTTGATATAATCTATCCCCTAGAAATAAAGGAAAACGCTGGTTCTCATGTGATGATGATGAAGAACGACGCTCCATCGCTTCAGGAGCCGGGATGTCTCCTCGAATTAACCGAAGATGGGAAGAAACACATTGGTCTTCCTGGAGGGCAGCAGTTATCATGGATAGAAGATAGCGATGAGGTGATTTTCACAGGTTAGGCAAAATGCCGCACTGTCTGAGTTCAAACAGCTATGGAGCAGCGCAGATTGGTGGGCGTCATTGACAGCGCTTGATGGAGTGCACAGGAGTCAAGATGTGATTCTGCATGCGTGGGGAGGCTACCAGGGAATCATAGCCAGTTGTAGCCACGCATCCTGCGGTATTTCATTCCTCATAGCGACGTAGCAGTTCTGCACTATCGGTATATCTATAGCATCCGCGGACTTCCTTCCTGTAGTTGATGAGCTGTGATAGAATTTTACCCGTTCTCGTATTTATGCATGTAGCTCGCACCCGGTTTTAGTTTTCTTTTCTTTTTCTTCATCGAAAGGAAAAATCTTAGCGGGGCCTTCTTCCCCACCATGACCATGACCACTGCCGCCGCGCGATGGTGCCATTTCTGCGGCCCGTTATTCGCGGTCCATGAGGGAATAAACATAGCTGAATACGCTATCGCAACGATCCAAGGTCGAAAGTATCGACGGAATGGTGTCTGGCCACGGTGTTTGTTTGGTTGATTTCCATCGTTGCCAACTCGGGCTTTGCTGCGGATCAAAGGGAGATATTGGCAAAATGGAGACGAGAGAGCGGAATGTAGAGGATATATAGTCGAAGATCTCCCGTCGAAAAATATGGGTCTCTATTCAAGTTTCAATTCGTGTGGAATAGAAACTAGGTTGCATCAAACAGGTGAGCCCCAGATCATATTGATTGTGTCCTTGCATACATATAGTTGCTCCAAATATCACGCACGCACTATGGAGGGAAAACAAGGAGAATGCATATGCTACTTGAGAGCCTATGTCTACAACGATATCAATCGCCCCCTACTTCCTGAAAACTTGTATCCTATACTATATACATTTTTTATGTCTTCCCCTGTCTATCCCGCTTTCCTGATATTGAAGGATTGCAAATCAACAGATGATACGATGTGACCAACGGCTAACAGGCTCTAGACAGGAAAATATTACTATAATTTTTATCATTGAACGGCAGTTCTAACCAAAGAAAAGAGCAGTACCTACCAGAAGAACCAAAAGAAAATGACCACTCCAATCCAACAGAATCTTGAGTCAAAGAATGTCGAGTACGCAGCGGCATTTACCAAGGGACACCTAGCCCTTCCGCCCGCAAAGAAATACCTAATCGGTACGTTTCTCCCCCCTCCATAGCAACCCATACACTAACACCAACGGATCGCAAGTTACATGCATGGATGCGCGTATTGATCCCGCCGCAGCCTACGGCATTGATCTGGGTGATGCGCACGTCATCCGCAACGCAGGCGGCAATGCCCTCGACGCCCTGCGCTCTATCGTAATCTCCCAACAGCTCCTAGGCACGCGGGAAATCATCCTCATCAAACACACCGGCTGCGGCATGTTGACCTTCACAAACGAAGAGGCCCATGCGCTGACAGAGCAGACCATCGGTGAGCAGGTTCGCGACGAACTTGCTGCGTTGGGCGATTTTCAGGCGTTTCCGGACTTGGAGGAGGCGGTTCGGAGGGATATTGAACTGTTGAAGAGTAGGGCGTTGGTGCTTAAGGATATTCCGATTTCGGGGTGGGTTTATGAGGTTGAGACTGGGAAGGTGAGGAGGGTGGTTTGAGACTTTGAAGGTTCTTTTGTCCGGAGATTGGGTTGGAGACTGTTATCAAGAAATAATGAGGTGAAGGGGGGATCGCTGGAACTGAAAAGACAGGGAGGGATCGTTCGACCTGTCTGTTTTGACTGCAAGGGTATGGGATCTGAAATGAGTTCATCAAGTTAATGAGGCCAAATACCTAGTAATATTGAATTGATGTTCATCCAATTATAATCATGTTTAGGAATTGAGTGAAATTAGTACATTGTTTATAAACTAGGCAAAATATTAGGCTTTCTGAGCTAATATCATTACAATCGATCGTGCATATTCAGTAAGGCATAACGTTCAACCGTGTAACAATTTCTAGCGTGTCAAAGAGAGCCACTAGCTTTTGGGAATTAGATACCGTATAATTTATCAATAAGGAAGGAAAACGAGACAAAGGGGCTAAACAGAAATTCCATGGGATATATATCAGACGAAATTCATATTTTATATGCATAATGGGTATCGAGACAAGAATTTATCAATAAATTTTAGAGTAGATAAAAGAAAAAAGGGTAGATTAATCATTGACCAAGGGAGTCGGAGCCTCAGGGGTGATCTCCTTGATTCTAAAACCACCTTCATCCTTATCCTCTCCCTTCTGCGGCCACAAGATATGATGTAAGCGAATGGCTCGAACCATCATTCCCGTGACGAAGAAATATGTGAGGAAAAGTATGATTGTCATAACGCAGCCTGCAATTTCAATCTCTGGGGATGCAAAGGCCTTCCCAATCGCGAACGTAGCAGTGACCAGCGCAGTGTTGGGGAAGACGAAGGAGTACCAGGCCATAGAGAAGAGCATTTTGCCTCGTGTAACGGCGGAGAAGTTGGCGAACACTGCTATGATAAAGAAGAATATGGCTAGCCTAGATATACAGCTATCAGTGAGATGTTCAAACGGGAGGATAATATTTAGGAGGACTTTTTTGGGATGCTTACCCCCAAAGCCAAAGAGCTGCAAAATTGGATGTGATCCGCATCACCTTGGCGGCAAGTACGCCATCGCCCATGAAGTCCGGAGCAAATGCACGTTCGGCGCTCATTCCCATGCCCACCATGCTAGCAACTGTAAACGCGCTGGGTCCAACGGAGACAAACATTCCCGGCCGTAGATTTTCCTTGGGCAGCTTTTGCGTCATTAATCGGTAAATGAAAGCGGAGTAGACGGTCAGTGAAACCAAGAATCCGATTCCTTGAATGGTTGTGCCGCCAATAATAATACGCAACGCTTGGCTCTGAGATAAGTTGCCGCTGAGAATAGCTGCGTGAGGACCAACTATCAGTAATGGATAGGCTGGGAATATCCAGATCGGAGTCATTTGTGAGATGGTGAATGTCTGCGTGGACCATCTATTCAGGGGTTAGTTTACAACTCCTTCCTTGTGGAAGCCAACGGCTTTATACGAGAAAAGGATAATGACCACATACAAAAGAAGATAGACTCCAGCAGATGCGGCTATAGACAGTGCTGCGTCGAACCAGAATAATACTTCAGTAGCATGATCGAGCCACACGCCGTTTCGGGGTGGTCCGTACTGAGCGATATTTATCAAAATCGTACCAAAGGAAACAATAACCGCAGGGGCAAATAGCGATTCTGTCGGGTGCAAAAACGAAGCTTTGAATGTATACGGATACAGGTAAAATCGCAAAGCCATCAACGCCCATAATATAAGGTATATGGCGATATTCAAGAGGAATACGACGATTCCGATCGTGTCAAGGCCCCTGAATCGATATGGTACTGGAAGAAGGGTTCAAGTTCTCAGCTATAGCTCCATGCGGCGGAAAAACAGATTGAAGAATTACTAAAAACTCACTGCAGTACAGCACATTGGCAAGCCCACCAGTAGCCATTGTCAGGGTGAAGAACGCCCAAGTAAAATGCCTTATCCTCTCCCTCCATGGGAGCTTAAGTGGCCAGCTTTCCGATCGTCGGCATCGCGAGAGCGGATATGATCTAGTGCCATTTGATTCAAAGTCAACGTCCTTTGTACTCTGGGTGCCGTTGGACTGCACTATTGATAGACGAGATCGAGCGACCATAACAGGAAGCGTTGTAGTAGCTGGGGGAAAGGGGAAAGATCCAGTGGAATTGCCCTCTACATCTTCAATTGTGGGCGTCCGGTAGCCCTCGTCTCCTGGGCTACGAAGATATCGGGGAAGCGCGCTTGGAGGGATGGACATTGCCAGTTCATATTCTCTTTCAATCGGGAACGCAGCATTGCATTACGTTTTATACCTTATGCGAGAACATAGAGAAGGATAGTGGTGGGCAAGCAAGAATTATCGCGCCCGGGAGACTCCTTTTTAGTGATATATTTCGGAATATTCGACTTCTTCGGCTACTTTGTGGTGACACAGTAGGCTTAACCTTTGTATATGAAGGCTGTGATATCGCGAATTTTGCTGGAAGAAGTGGAGGATTGCGGGGAAGAAAAGGCGTTTACTCGGTAGTAACTATCGTGATTGACGTGTGATCCAGTGGTTAGTGACAGCGACAGTGGAGACCCGAGGCCGGCTCACGATCCGGATGGCAAATAAGGATGACACGGCAAGTTCAACAATAATGATAAATAACTACGATGGCTGGAACAGGTTTTCGTCACTTTGTTGTGGGGAAATCCACCACTGAGAGAAGAGATGATAATATGCCAACCAAGGCGCATACGCCACCTGGTTCATGATACTAGTACGCGATCAAAATATCCCATCACGATAGTGTGCTGTGCCAAACGAATGGGAATTCCATCGTTATCGTTATTCGAGACTCAAAGAGGTTCTCCCTTCAACAAGTAGTTGCTGAAATGTTATTCTCCGCCAGACTGCGAGAAAACGCCGATTGGACTCACATAATTACACAAAAAAATTAATAATAATGCTCTAGTATAGGCAGCCAATATCTAACATATGTCCAAAGAATGCGGTAATGAGACATCAAAAGCTATGTGCAAAATGAAAGCAAGGGATGTGGTAGTAGAGAGGAGTTATCATTGCTCAAAAATCCTTGTCCCATCACAGACATGGAAGAAGAAGAATCTTGGGAATATCATATGTTCGGAGACAGTTGATCGTACTTAACACACCTCTCGACGCTCTCCATGCTGGCCTGGAGAATTGAGCGAGTCTCGAGACCGATCCAGACACGGAGCATCGACGTATCGCCCGCCCGGACAGATTTGATGAGCGTCGAACCAGATCCAAGCTGTCGGAGAATGGGCAGTGCGCTGTAAACCAAAATTAGTAAGTATATAGGCCATGAATGTAAGCAGCGTGAGTATCGGTGAAAAGACTAACCTTTTAAATAAGTCCAGACTCGGATCCAAGCTCCTTCCTATGCCTTCCAGGAGGAGAATGGATATGACGACGTTCACAAAGTCCCCTTCCAGGCGGACATGATGTTCCCGCACCATACTCAGAACCTGATACAAGACGTCTCCGATCTTGACATTCCCCAATGCAAAGGTCCTCCCTTTAACAGCAAGCACAAGATGCTGCATTTTCAGAGCGAATATTTCCGCATCGAGCACCGCGTCAGGTTGGCGACATCGTTCCACCATCAGATGTCCTGCCCGGTAGCCGTCAAACTCCGCTACGGCGCGGAATAGGGCGAGGAAGTTTTCTCGATTCACCTTGTTCAACTCAGTAACTAGTCCTGTGTCAATAAAGATCAACTGAGGCCTGTAGCCTTCTGCATCAATCTCTGACAAAACTGCGTTCCACTTCTCTGGATCCTTGCGATGCGGCCTGAGACGAGCGAGTACTGCTTCTGTGTCATCTATTGCCTTCTGAGATGGCTTTCCGGATGGTTTTCCTCGACGAGTTCTCAGCGAAAGATCCAGCTGGCCTGGTTTGTAGAAGCGAACCATGATGTTGCCAGGATGGAGGTCAGCATGAACAAAGTTATCAATAAGGACCATATGCAAGAAAGCATCAAGGCCTTCTTGGGCTATCTCTTTTTGGAACACTCCGCCCCCGCTCTCCAGAAACGCGGCTAGAGGAATGCCCTGCGCATACTCTTCGACCAAGACTTCCCGAGTCGTGTATTCCAAGTAAGGGTATGGAAACCAAGCGGTGATCCGTGTTTTGAAGTTTTCCCGAAACAGTGAGAGGTTTGTAGCCTCAATACGTAGATCTAGCTGCAACCGCATCATTCCCCCAAATTGGTGTACTTCATCAGGCAAGGAAAGCCATTCCATGGTCGGTATTGCATTTAGAACCGCCGCGAAAAACCCCATAATCCGAAGGTCGCGTCGCACAACCCGATGAACTCCTGGATGCAGCACTTTCACCGCTACATATGACGACGGTACGTGCTGCGGACTACTTTTAACCAGAATATCCACATTTTTTCGAACCCTAGCCCGCAAATCGAGCTGCGGTTCTAGATCATGGGGGACTGTTAGGTCTGAGCGAAGTTTGGCTTTGTATACTTGCGCAATGGCACCGACACCCAGTGGCTGCTCATCGAATTCTTCGAAGATATCTTCAAATGCAAGACCGTTAAAGGCTCGGGATATTGTGTGTTTCGTTTCTCGGAAGGAGTGGGCAGGCGCATTCGAATGTAACGATGATAATAAGGCGCAAAGTTCTGGAGGGAATATATCTGTTCGAGAAGCGGCCCATTGGCCAAGCTAAATAACGACAATACACTCATTAGACTTGTCTGTAAATTCTTTCGTATAATTCAACGTAGCCACGCAACGGCTCACCTTGATGAAAGCTGGACCGGCCCGCTCCATAGCGCGCACCAGAAATCCATACCACCATAACGTGCCAGGCCTCTCATTATCTCGGCCTGGTATTCTCCGTCCAAACCAAACGGCAGGTACACTGAGAATAACAGGGACGAAAATGATCCCCAGACGGAGGAACCGAAGCGCCGTCCCAATCGGCTCAACAATGTATCCGTCAAACAGGAGATATAGCCTAAAGAATAGTTTCCTGAAGCCGTGAATATCTTTTGGTATTATTTTCCTCGCCTCTTCTCTGGAAGCCGCAAGCATTTGCAACTCCACGGTCGTATCGTCATCTAGACTTCCATTCTCCGCCAACGCGAGGAAGGCAGCAGGGCTCAGTGCGGCAAGCAGCGCGGTCCCCCCCACCAGAGAGTGTCGCGTCCAGCGATGCTTCCAGTCATATTGTTGACGATGCCATCGGGGCCGAGGAGGAGTAGGTATTATCGGGGAGCGATGGAAGAAGCGTTGCTGAAAGCGGAGGGCGGGAGGCGGAGGAATGCATCGCAGAGCTGCGAGTCGAGTGCAGCAGAAACGGCCGGGGACAATGGCCGTTCTCATATTCTCGCAGACGAGCGTACGGCAGCGGTTGAAGCGGTCATAGGCGAGATTATAGTCAGTGGAGATATTACACTGGAAGACGTGTCATTGTGTCTCTTGTTATGGCTTGCATGCATGGCGGCAGCTCGTATCTTCAAGTTCTCTCTCGGCGCGGCCGGCCAAGGAATGCTGCTGGAGAAGGACGTCATTCCGAGCCCGCAAAGCAGCGATTACATAACCAGGTCTCCTGAATCGAGCAAAAACCTCAGGTAGAGTCGTTATATCTTACATCTATCTATCCAAGCCAAATCTATAACTTCTATAATACATGTAAATAGCCATAATTATACATACGCCAGGTACCCAGCGTAGAGAAAGGGGAAAAAAGGCAATCCAAGAGCTATCGCACCGAAACGAGAACGAAAGAAAAAAAAGAAAAAAAGAAGAGTAATCGCTTCAACGCCAACACACAAGCAGCACCGAGATTCCCACATGGCGAGGCCAAATCCCTCTAGTTTGTGTTTGCAAAGAAAGAACCCCGATTCCAGCGCAATGCAGTCCTATCCTAGATGCACCACACACCCAAAACTCCCGCAATATCGAAAGCGCAAGGATGGTAGTCCTTGATCTCATATTATATGCCCGAAAAGTTAGGCCGAGACGCAAAACAATAAATATTAAAAGGTGTATCGTAAGAATTTTCGCGAGTCCTTGACTCCAAATCGACCAAAGCGCCGAGGATTCTATATAGAAGCGCAATCAGTCGATGCGAGAGATACGCGTCGAGCTCCAAATGGATGTTAGGGAGTTAACCTCCGACATTCTCTTGGGGGTTCGTAGTTTAGCGTGTTAGTTGAAGGAAAATAGATAAACGCCTCCTAGTTCGCAGGCTTCCCAGTCTTTGAACTGGTCCTATTATGTCGTAGAGAGCACATCCACAAGGCCAGATGCAAACGCTTCCCTGACGGGATCATCTGCCAGATATCTGCGCTGCACTTCAACATCACGACCACCATCATCATCTTCGCGACGCAGTCCGCTTGATTCGGTGTACTTGGCCAGATCCTGGAATGTGTAGGACAACATCTACAGGGAAACAAGGAAGTTAGTAGTTGCTTTCGCTGATACAGTGGAAACGAAGATCGGAACGAGATATCGTGAAAACAATGGAGAAAATACTAACCCTATCCAATGCCTTTCTAAACTCGAAGACCGTCCGCGTGGCAGCAATATCTTCGCCCACACTTTTTCCAGCCCTGATTCTCATGGGTAGCCAAGAATCCATGCGGATCGTTCGCTGTTGTGAACGAAGCCTCCCGCCAAAGAGGCAGACCATCAATGGTGAAACAAGACTGTTTTCATTAATATATATCGTATTGCTTTCCCTAGCCTTGGTCATGGATGTGAATGCGGCCAACGATCCCATGGGAAAGGGCTCAGGCTTCATCGGAGCAAAATTGACGCTTTTGGAGCCTATCATTGTGAGGCCTTCACTCTCCGTCTGCCACGCGTTTAATCTGCCGTCATTCTTCACCGCCAAATTCGGAAAAACGCCGCTCAAGAGGATAGCTTTAATGAGGCTTTCTTCAGAAGAGTTTGTATTGAGCTCCGGACCACCAAACTTCCCAGTCACAGCGGAATTAGTTTCCGGGACTGGAATAAGGCCTTCTTTCCAAAGGATCTCCTCGATCTGTTTCGCAGCGCCGGTCATGTATCGAAATGACGGGAAACTTATAAAGTTTGCAATCGCGAATTCGAAAGCGGCATGCTGGCCCCTCTCGATCAACAGAGTGCGCATCTCATTATATGCGTTGATGATAGCAATGTGGTCGCTGCCACTGCTTCCAGCAAAATTCCGACGGATCTCCCGTATTCTCGTGCGATGTTCAAGTGGGGGGTACAGAAACAAGTCTTTATCGCCGACGGCGGCTCCAGCAATGATCATTGGTCCCAGGCATCGAAAGATAATTCCTAAAACAATCATTTTACCAAGAGTGGGATGAATTGGTAACCTGGCAAGAAGACGGCCGAGAGCGGTGATATTCTCCTTCTCATCCAGAGTCTCGAGGGCTTGAAGTTGCAGCACCGAAGTATCCACAAACTCGGGCAACGGAGGCTCGATTGCCTGCCCAAGGAAGTCACGGATATTTCGATCAGGACCAGTAGCTTTTACGTTTAGACATACCTCTTGAAGGTCTAGCCGGAGCATTTCCGAAGTTGCAATGGCAGGCAAACTGGCATGTCGGCGCTTAGTATATAAGGCGTAATAAGTACCGTGCTGTACCCTGCCTGCGCGGCCGGCACGCTGCTTGGCATTTGATTGGCTAATCCAGCAGCAAGCGAGTTTGCGTATCCTTCTCCGTTGGTCATATACCAATTGGTTGACCTTCCCTGTGTCCACAATGTAGCGTATCTCTGGGATGGTAATGGAAGTTTCCGCAATATTCGTGGAAAGGATTATTTTCCGGCATCCCTTCGGGACGGGTTCAAATACTTCGGTCTGCCCTGCGGCGATAGATGAATGTAGCTTGAAGACTTTGAATTTTCTCTCGTCTGCGAAGTCGACATGGAGAGGTAACTGCGTGAGAAGAATTTCCTCCAACTTTTTAATAGAGTCAAAACCAGGGAGGAAGACCAGAATGGCCCCTTCGTTGGTGGTTTTTGTGATATGAGCGATAGTAGCAGCCGCCAGGCCAACAGGAACAGGGGCGTCTTCGAGTACCTGACTGAGCGAGTCCTTGTCGGTCTCAATGTTTGGGTTATGTATATTAACCCAGTCGATAGACGGCGAAAGACTTTCCCCTTTCGATCCCTCCACCTCATTACTGACGTAGGCCTCTTCATTTTTCAGATACTTGGCCGTCACGCGCTCCTGAAAGAGAAGAGCTAAGGCATCTGGATCGTAATTGCTTTTACTTAGTGTTTCCAGCACATGTTCTAGAAAAAGCTCGCGTACAGGATAAGTCCGGCCCGGAATGTTTATTTGGGGACATGGTGTCGGCTCCCCATCGGGTGACATAATTTTGAAATAATTTGCAAATAGGTTAGTATTAGCTGTTGCACTCATAAAGACGACGTGTGGGACCTTTTTGCCAGCCAGTTGTCTCTCTTTGATGGCCGTTTTCAAAGAGATTAATAGAAAGTCAAGATCTAGGTCGCGCTCATGGACCTCGTCGATTACCAAATGGGAAACGGTGTCAAAAAGTTCATCCGGTGTATGCCGGAGGTATGCTAAAAGGATTCCAACGGTACAGAAGCTGATGCTACCCGTAAATCTAGGCAGCTTCCGGTTGAAGCGAACGTGATAGCCAACGGTATCTCCAAGAGGCACGTTTCTTTCCACAGCAACGCGATTGGCAACAGAAGTAGCAGCCATACGGCGAGGTTGCGTGATCATGACATTGCATAAAGCCCCGTTTCCTGACCTAATAGCATTGTCAAACAGGATTTGCGGAACTTGAGTGGTTTTCCCGCTTCCAGTAGCTCCAACAACAATGCTATACACATTGTCATTAATCATAGTAGATATTTCTTGCCGCAACTGGTTGGCTGGCAAGGCTTCAACTTTCTGCCGGAGGTCGGATAATGCCGGATTTGTTTGCAGTTGCTGTCGCTGCTTTTTCAATTCGTGAGATATTGAGGCTGTAGAATGTCGCGATAATCTAGGGAAAATCATCCGTCGAAATTCCTGTACCTCAGTGGTGGGGGAGTAATCAGGCTGCTCTCGCTCATCGTAAAGATTATTCGCTTTCACCTTGCGCAGCGTGTTCCGCATTGAAAACAAAGTGGCATCGTCTAGATCCAGAGACGATGGTTTTTTCACCGGCCACACTATCCTGCCGGATCCCCTTTTTAGTTCCTGCAAGTACTTAGTCCAGAATTCGGGTTGGCGCCTTCGAAGTAGGGTTGCCGCCACGAGTTCTGCACTGTTAACCGCTTCTGTCGCCGTTATATCATATACAAGCCCAGAGAGTACCTCATCAAAAAAGTTGACATTGGCAACGAATAAGTCTTTGTTGTATTCTTTCTTGTCAACTGCTTCCGCAGTAATGACTACCTCGGCCTTCCCATTGATGACCTTATGGTATTTCAAAAACTGTGACGCATTCTTCGTAGTTAATGCAGTCGAAGTCATGATCGAAATAGTTTCAGCATTTCCTGAACAGTAATTCGCCGCCATCCGCTTGAACGTTTGAACAGCCTTCTTCCGCGCCGATTTAAAATTGGTGCCGACTTCCTCTACCTTAATCCCTTGTTCCGCAAGTTCATACGTGAATTTTATCCCGCTGGGAGTTTTCTCAAGCTTCATCGTCGGGACAGCACCAAATCGAGCGGCATAATTATAAATATCTATTTGGTGGGCTTGATACGACGATGCGGCCATATCTTCGACTTCTTTTAGCTCCGAAGCTTGCGGAAACGGAGCGGCCGTATTGTTTCTGAAAGCTTCGGGAGGCGTGATATCTTCATTGACGCGGATAGCCGCTTCAGCGCTGGTACTATATCTCGTGATCCCCTTAGATATTCCATTAACCCTTTTATGATCGCGCGTAATCAGGCGACGGAGTTCGTTCGTTAGCGTGGCATGACGGTGTGCAGTCCTGCCATCCTTGGGAGACTGCAATTGGCATGCCGGGGCGTGGCACGATGAATAAGGGCGCCATCCTCTCGCGACTTGACGGCTAACGGGAGGGAAGAGACAGCGATGCTGAATCGGCTAGATTTAAAAAGCAACAACAAATTAGCTCTCAAGCCCATTGAATTAAGCATGCGCATTCTATGGAATTATCTCTCGAACAAATGGGGTGGGTATAATAATACCATACCTGAAAGCGCTGCATAGCCGGCCCTAGGGTTGTTGAGGTGCAATCAACGCATACTCCGGGAAGATGTATCTGCTTTGACACCCGGCAAAAGGCGCTCTTATTTCTGAGACGCGCAGCAGAAAGCAAAAACGAGTGAACCGGGAAAGCGAAGGACCTCTAGAAAGCCCAGGTTGATTGATCTCGAGAGCTATCCATGGATTAAAATCCAACAGTGCTAGTAATAAAATTTTGGCATCTTACTTATCACCACGTGACTAACATAAAAAATTTTACCTACTGGAATTCTCGGGTTCAACACACATCATGAATCTTAAATGTACTCTGGAGAGTTCGGAGTACATAGTTTGTTATCCCGTTGCCTCAGTTCACCAGATGCCTCTCCCCGCCATCGCCATCATCGCCATCACCGGCATCGGGGTCCCCCCCACCCGTATATTTCCATAACCTGCTCAGATCCCTGACTCGGCCAACTCGATGCACCGCTACCTTGTTCAATATCCCGCTGGAAGATTCCCCCTGGACACCACTGTGGCACCTATCAATCGCATCAACAGCAGCGGCAACGTACGATGAGGACGGAATTGTGCTATACGCCTTCTTCACTGGTTCCAACCCTGACTCGCCAGCAATTCTACCGTTCTCGTCAAAAGTCACACCCTTAATATCAAGCCAATGCTTGATTGCGCACGTCTCGCGATCTGTTGCTGTTCGATCATCCACTTCGACGATTTGATCGAGGAAATCTGACTGCTCGTCTGCTGGTGAGACAGGGAACATATTATTCAGATAATGCTGGTTGAACATATGTCCTGTCGCGTTTTTCCGAACAAAGATTCTGCCTGAAAATCGGCTCTCAACGGTTGGGCGGATATTGTATAGAATGCCCCAGCGAGGGACAATATCATCGCTATTGACATAGTGTTCGATATGCTTAATCACATTCGCTGAGGGTATCGGCGAGGCCGGATCAAGCGATATAAGCGGGTTGTTAAAATGAGATGCCGCTGACCCAAAGGTATAAACCTCGAGCTTACTGACATTCTCAATGGGAAGGTCGGCAAACAGCAGGTCCAATACCATCGATGTGATGATCCCCCCTTGTGAATGACAAATTAGAACAACCTTGCGGGCTGTTGGGTCTGTCAAGCACTGCTTGATATAGTCATACGCAAATCGAACGACGAAAGTGTTGTAGGAAAACGCTCGCTGAACGATGCACTCGATAAGATCACCGAGAAGACCATATGTAGGATTATGAATGCCGACAATCGGTCGCCCAAATAACAGTGCAAGGCGGTTGCAATTTCTTTGGAGACCACGGTTTCTGACGTCGTAGCTTAGAATAGCAGGTGCACAAACAGGCAAGTGGATATTACTTACCCGTCCAGTATCCCGTTGATGAAAACCCACCGCTCATCATCTCGCTTGCGGAAGTTATCTGGCTCCTTGCCATCGAGGTTCGAGTAGACTATAGCAGGACCCTGGATTGGCCTGCAAACAATCCACACCAGGCCTGCAGCTGCTATGCAAACTGGGATGCTGATAAATCCCGGAAGGAGGATGAATGCAACCAGTCCAATTAAGAAGAGGACGGCCTGCACAACCGAAATGAGAGCCAAGGCAACGAGATACCAAAAATTGTACGGCTCCAAACTGAGCTCGTCACTTTTAAGGTTGGAGGGATAGGGCCGCCAAAGATTCGGTAGAAGATGAATTATGGAAAGGAGGGTGCGTAGGTCTCGCCATCCCAGGACCAGAGGGTTATTGTGAGCTGTAGGCGGGCTGGTCGCAGCGAGCGGATCTGCTTGCGGAGGGATGTAAAGGACCTTTCTCTTCTCCATCAGTGCCAGGATAGATATCCACACGCGCACAAACCACTACCTGGCTGTCTGGCTGCGAAATAGTCACAAACAGTAATTGCCCATGCAGATTATGTCATTTTAGGGTGATCATGTAGGAACCAGACAGAAGTACTGTGAGACAAGCACTCTGGGGGAAATCCACTTGCAAAGACTGGTCGTTGCTTCCAATCCAGCAAGATGGGAATGGGAATGGGCATGTCTTTTTAAGAACAGCTACACAAATGGGTATAAGGCAACCGCCCACAAGACCAATTGGTGGTTTAAAACAGCCATGTTTGTGTGATCTTGGGGAGGATCAGACACACACACATACACCAGCAGAGAATATTAAATGGAACAAACCAGGCTCTGCCGCCCTGGTTGGGTTTGTCATGGGAGCCAAGAGCAAAAGCCACGAGGCTGCATAAGTAAGAGAGCACCGATCACGAGGCACACTTGTTGCAGACGGGAGACCTCAGACCATCGGAGATCAGTGGAGATCTCCGCCAGATAGAAAGGCTCGAAAGATGCTTACTTTCAAGCAAAAGCAGCTGGCGATGTATAGTAACGAGTCCATATGGGCCCTTGCTGCATCCATGTATGTACCTAGGTATGTATATATATGTACTGTACATACCTACCTACCTGGTACCTAACGTATCCTGTATCATGGGGGTTTACTTAAAAGAGTTTAAAGTGTCACCCAAAATTAGGCAAGGCACCATGTTGCTGTCTTGATAACTACCTTATATACACAATCCCACAGCTTACAAGACAGTATCCCTGCCTCATTCTCGATCTAGTGACGATGCCCGCCTCCAAAGGCACTGCTCAGAAGAGCCCCAGCCAAGATCCAGCCTATTGTTCTCCAGCGATGCCAATGCCCCCAGTTTTCGATGTCAACGAACGCATTCGCCAACTTGAAAAGCTCTTGATCCCAATGATCCCCATTATGAGCGCGAAGAATTCCGCCCCAACATACCTACCTTGATTAAACCTATAAGGAGGGCAAGATGCCTGATCCAAATGTGAAACCCACATATCTCAGAGATGGCAAGGTCATTACGCGTGAGGAATACCTTGCAGACTACTCCCGGGTCTGGAAAGAAGTGAGTTTATTATCTGTATTCCTGTTTCCGAAACTTGCCGACGTACAATATTTGGCAGTATGTGTGACTAACTAGTCTTCTACCTCAAATAACAGTTTGTCGAGTATCAGTCCGGCCTACAAATAGAACTAGGAAGCTAAAGGAATATGGAGCCCAGCACTCGTTTATTGCTTTCATTCTCGGCTAAAAATGCATTTGCCTTGTGAAGTTCTCGGGCGGTTTCAAACCAAGGCTACGAGTACGAGGTCCAAGGTGCTCTCCCGCTTTGGCCGCTCAATATAAGCTTCTCTTGTGTTTCCTTTTCCTTCTCGCTTTCACATGCCACTCACATCAAAGCTAACTGTCTAATAGCTTTGCTCCAGAGGCATGCGCCCTTTGAGATAACAATATTAAGTGTAAGATCTAATTGGTTATAAAGAGTAGGGATGGACCATTGACTTTTAAAAACATATTGTGCAAACCTTTCTGGAATGTGTTCCAATACTGACTTCCACCTCCTTTGCTACAGCTTCTCCAGATGTAGCATGGGTGGAAGGAGAGTTTTTCATTGTGATGGTGTAGATATGTGATGCATATCCTTCCCACAGGGACTTATGATGTCACAAGTCAAGAGTTGCTCAGAGGCAGTAGATGCCAGGCCCGGAGTGCCTCTCAGGATCAGACCCTTAAACACGAACCCCTCGAGCTCATTGCAGCCACCAAAGCTCTCAAAATCTTCAAAACGCAGCAATTAGCCAAGGCGTGAACCCTTCTAGGCGTATGCCAACATTAGCACACGCCCTTTGCGTTTATGTCATGCACCAGCCATAGCGCAAGCCCTCGTAGGCGTACGCCAACCTATCTTGCGGCGTTGGATCCTTAATCTTGTGGCCTATCCACCGGACTCTTCCGTAATGTCATGGGTAGCGACCGAGAACAAGCCCTGCCTCTCTAGACGCGCGTGCTTGACTTTTACCTGATTGTTCTCTGATTGATGAAGGTGTTCCATCCCAAAGTCGAGGCGTTTCTGAGACTCCACGTGCGAGGCCCTGCTCTTCCGGCATAAAGATGCCGGGAGTGTAGACCATTTTAGTCAACTTTCCTCTGCATGCTGTAGTCGGCCACTCTTCAGGCGGGATTACGGCCGCTTTTAGTTTTAAACATTGCCGATTTCAGTTGAAAAAGCTTACACCATATGGGGCGAGAACGAGGATGACGTTTTTGTGGTCCTGGTTGCATGGTCCGCACGCCTAGACATATCTGTGGATCTCACGCTTCTCCACCGAGGGACTTCCGAGCATCCTTTTTAAAGTTTTGGATCTGCCATAAAAATTGTGCCTGGCACAAACTGAGAGGCGTGCCTTGCATTAATTATTTATCAGCAACACTACAAAGTCAACTCTGGCTTGAATTTTAGGCCGGCACATCCCGCATCGAGGTCGCATCTCGCAGAGTACCCGATTGGGGAAACCGGACAACAGTCGGGCCTCTCTGGTGAACAGAGTCAGGGCCTGGAAATCAGCAGATTCTTACATGCTCAAGTCTCAAGTATATCTTATGTTTGCTCCAGTCCTCAGCTTGGCTGTTAACCTACTTTATCAGGCCGGGTAGATCGGAATCATCATCGAGCCACCAGTTACCCGTTTCTTTTCCACTTTTTATTGGCTAATTCGGTATTGCGTCTCAGGTCCTAAGAGTCGTTGTTGGCAGTCGCTGTGGAAGGGACCCATGCAGTTGCGCTCTCCTAACCCCGGTCTTCCACCGAAAACCCGAGAACTAGGCGCGCTAAAATACATTATATTTTAAGCATAAATCTACCGCGCTAATAATAGGGTTCTACCGTATTATTATTACCAATAGTCATTTAAGGCGTGCGCCACGCCTCCCAACCTGCCAGCTATTATGGTCCATGGGTTAAAAGCTGGTTTATACCGAGGCTTCTCCTGTACTTCAGTGGGCAACGGTCCAAATGAAAGTCGATTTTTATGGGATAGTTCACTAGTGTCTAGTGGACCGTTGCCTACTACCGATGCCGATACCCATTATCCTCGATTCTCATGGACATTTGCATGAAGTTCCAGTCTGTGTTCAAACAAATGTATGGCTCACGTTTCCGAGTTCTCTCCCTATGAGCTCCGCTCACGGAACTCGGCAGCGTGCTGTTCATTTTCTGAGTACTATGACGATGTATTCAACTCAGGAATGGCAAAAGGCAGAAGGGTTAATAATGAGAGCCCTTGCCTTCCATTCCTTTTCCGAAATCATTCAAATAATTAATACTACTAATAGCAGTGTCCTACCACCAGTTCATGGATCGATATATACATTTAACCAATTTTATTTTCTTTTAAGCTCGTCCGAATGAAAAGCCTGCCTGACTTGGTCGATCACAGTCCGCAAAGCCCCTTCCCCACCGCCCCTATCTATCATCATGGAGAACCACAACTTCTCCGACGATGCCTCAGCCAGGTCGTACTCGCATAGTAACCGTGACGAAATAGAAACAACAGAAAGCTTCAATCCCCTCCCTGTCCCCCAATTTAACGTCCATGAAACCGAAAGCTCAGAAACCCTTGCCATCCCTCAATCAAAGGTCCGCGAAACCGAAAGCTCAGAAACCCTTGCCAGCCCCCACGAAGGCGATGCCTCTCCACCCGGCAAGGATAGAGAATGGAGTATGACACCGCATCTTATCGGTCAGCAGCAGCGTGACGAGGCAGCTGGTTTCAAGAGGCGGGAGTTGGGTGTCACATGGCAGAACCTCACCGTCGAAGTCCTCGCCGCTGAGGCGGCCGTCAATGAAAACCTGTTCTCGCAATGCAATCTTCCTCAGCTTTACAAGGACTTCCGCCGGAAACCGCCAATGAAAGCCATCCTGCAGGACAGCCATGGCTGTGTCAAGCCCGGCGAAATGTTGCTCGTCTTGGGACGCCCCGGATCCGGATGCACCACGCTCCTTAAAACACTCACCAACAGACGGCAGGGGTATCATTCCATTAAGGGTGATGTGCGGTTTGGAAGCATGACCCCCAAGGAAGCAGAACTATATCATGGACAGATTGTCATGAACACAGAAGAAGAGATTTTCTACCCCCGTTTAACTGTTGGTCAGACGATGGAATTTGCAACCAAGCTCAAGGTCCCTGCCCATCTTCCAGATGGCGTCAAATCAGTCGAGCAATATGTTGCGGAGACCAAAAAGTTCCTCCTAGAGTCCATGGGAATTGCACATACAGCCGATACAAAGGTTGGAAATGAATATGTCCGCGGTGTCTCAGGTGGCGAAAGGAAACGTGTGTCAATTATCGAATGTCTCACCACAAAGGGATCAATATTCTCCTGGGATAACAGCACCCGCGGCCTTGATGCCAGCACTGCATTGGAATGGGCAAAGGCTATGCGTGCGATGACCGACGTTATGGGTCTTACCACCATTGTCACTCTTTATCAGGCAGGAAATGGTATTTATGACCTCTTCGATAAGGTCCTTGTCCTTGACGAAGGAAAACAGATCTACTATGGTCCTGCAGCAGCAGCAAAGCCGTTTATGGAAGACCTAGGGTTTGTGCATAGTGAGGGGGCAAATATTGGTGAGTACATGATCCATGTAACCCCTGTCTAATTGCAGAACTATATATACTGATGGATCCAACCCAGGTGATTACCTGACTGGTTTAACGGTCCCTACCGAGCGAAGGATCAGGCCGGGCTACGAAAACACTTTCCCTAGAACCGCTGGTGCCATTTTGGCCTCGTACAAAAACTCTCAGCTCCATGACCAGATGATCTCTGAATATGACTATCCAGACACCGACATTGCCCGAGACCGAACAGAAGCATTTCAGGAATCAGTCTCCTGGGAAAAGGCCGACTATCTTCCCAAGAAGAGTGCACTCACTATCAACTTCTGGGCCCAGGTCATGGCTTGCACAGTTCGTCAATACCAAATTCTATGGGGCGAGAGGTCAACTTTCTTGGCCAAACAGGGTCTATCGTGTGCAATGGCTTTGATTGCTGGGTCATGTTTTTATGATTCCCCCGCTACTTCTGCTGGTCTTTTTACCAAAGGTGGTGCTATTTTCTTCTCGCTCTTGTATAACTCCATCGTCGCCATGTCCGAAGTCACCGAATCGTTCAAAGGTCGCCCTGTCCTTCTCAAACATAAGTCCTTTGCTATGTATCATCCGGCTGCTTTCTGTCTTGCGCAGATAACTGCAGATTTCCCGGTGATTCTGTTCCAATGCTCGCTCTTCTCTGTTGTGATTTACTGGATGTCTGCTCTCAAGCACACTGCCGCAGCTTTCTTCACATTCTGGGCTATCATGTTCACAACCACATTGGTGAGTTATAAAAAATTCTAGAGCTTATAAGAATCGTGACTAACAGAGGTATATTAACAGTCTATCACGGCCTTGTTCCGATGTATCGGAGCTGCGTTCAGTTCGTTCGAAGCTGCTTCGAAGATCTCTGGAAGCGTCGTCAAGGCAATCGTCATGTATGCCGGTTACATGATCCCGAAACCAGATATCAAGAACTGGTTCGTTGAATTTTACTATGTCAACCCATTTGCCTATGCATTCCAAGCCGCTCTGTCCAATGAATTCCACGGCGACAACATCCCGTGTGTTGGCCCGAACCTCATTCCTAGCGGTCCTGGTTACGAAGATGTTGGTGCTGGCAGCAGAGCCTGCGCTGGCGTTGGCGGTGCCTTGCCCGGCGCGGATTATGTCACCGGTGATCAGTATCTATCATCGCTGCATTACAAACATTCCGAGATGTGGAGAAACTTTGGTGTTGTCTGGGCCTGGTGGGCGTTCGCTGCCGGTTTGACGATTGTTTTTACCACCTTTTGGAAAGCCCCAGCTGGAGGTGGATCCTCTCTTCTTATTCCTCGCGAGAAGCTCAAGCTTCACCAATTTCACTCTGACGAAGAGGCGCAAGAAGGTGGAGAGAAGATTGCTGCTGCTAGAGATGCCGCGGATACGTCAGAGAAAGATGAAAATGATGAGAATCTCTCCCACAACACGTCTGTTTTCACCTGGAAAAATCTTACATATACGGTCAAGACTCCCACCGGCGATCGCGTCCTATTGGAGAACATCCACGGGTGGGTTAAACCAGGCATGCTAGGCGCCCTGATGGGCTCCTCGGGTGCAGGAAAAACGACCTTGCTTGATGTCCTGGCTCAGCGGAAGACAGATGGCACAATTAATGGTTCTGTCATGGTTGATGGTCGCCCATTGCCTGTTTCATTCCAAAGAATGGCAGGATACTGTGAGCAGTTGGATGTCCATGAGCCCTTTGCTACTGTTAGGGAAGCATTGGAATTTTCTGCTCTACTCCGTCAGTCCAGAGACACACCCAGGGAAGAGAAGCTCAAATATGTGGATACTATTGTCAATCTTCTTGAGCTTCATGACCTTGCAGATACCCTTATCGGCTCTATAGGAAATGGCCTTAGTGTTGAGCAAAGAAAACGCGTTACTATTGGAGTGGAACTAGTAGCCAAACCTAGTATCCTGATCTTCTTGGACGAGCCTACCTCTGGACTTGACGGACAGTCTGCCTTTAATACAGTCAGATTTTTGCGGAAGCTTGCGGATGCTGGACAAGCAATTCTTGTGACAATCCATCAGCCTTCAGCCCAGCTCTTTGCCCAGTTTGATACACTCCTCCTCCTTGCCAATGGTGGAAAGACCGTCTACTTTGGCGACATTGGTGATAACGGCGCAACGGTCAAGCATTACTTTGGTAAATATGGCGCCCAGTGTCCTGTCGAGGCGAATCCGGCAGAGTTTATGATTGACGTGGTCACGGGCGGCGTTGAGAGCGTCAAAGACAAGGACTGGCATCAGGTGTGGATCGAGTCAGTTGAACAGCAACACATGATGACTGAGCTGGACCGCATAATTTCCGATGCTGCATCGAAACCAGTCGGGACTATTGATGATGGGTTCGAGTTCTCCATGCCCCTCTGGTCACAGATCAAAATCGTCACTCAACGGATGAACGTCTCCTTATACCGAAACACCAAATACGTCAACAACAAATTCTCTCTACATATTATTTCCGCCCTCTTGAACGGTTTCTCCTTCTGGAGAGTGGGCCCCAGTGTGACTGACTTGAATTTGAAGATGTTTTCAATCTTCAATTTTGTCTTTGTTGCTCCTGGTGTGATTAACCAGCTTCAGCCCTTGTTCATCCAGCGCCGTGATATTTATGATGTGCGAGAGAAGAAGTCAAAGATGTACTCCTGGATCTCGTTCGTCATAGGCCTTATTGTCTCCGAGTTCCCATACCTGGTTGTGTGTGCGGTTCTCTACTTCCTCTGCTGGTACTATAGTGTCCAACTGCCTCATGATTCCAACAAGGCCGGCGCAACATTCTTCATCATGCTGATCTATGAATTCGTCTACACTGGTATCGGCCAGTTCATCGCCGCATACGCCCCGAACCCGACATTTGCCGCCCTTGTGAACCCCCTGATTATTAGCAGCCTGGTCCTATTCTGCGGCATCTTCATCCCCTACGCCCAGATGAACATATTCTGGAAATTCTGGCTATACTATTTGAATCCCTTCAACTATGTCGTGTCCGGCATGTTGACCTTTAGCATATGGGGCGCAGACGTCACCTGCAACGACGATGAATTCGCCCGCTTTGATCCCACAAATGGAACCTGCGCAGAGTACCTCTCCGACTACATGTCCGGAGGTGGCTGGAAAGTGAACTTGGCAAACCCCGATGCAACAGCAGATTGCAGGGTGTGCCAGTACAGAGATGGGAGTGATTTCCTTTCGACGCTCAATATTAACCATTATTATGTTGGGTGGAGAAATGCTGGTATCACTGTCATTTTCGCTATTAGCGGATATGCGTTGGTCTTTGGACTGATGAAGTTGAGAACAAAGGCTTCGAAGAAGGCCGTGTAGAGAGGGATGCTTTTTTTTCTTTTTTTCTTTTTTTCTTTTTTTCTTTTTTTCTTTTTTTCTTTTTTCCTTTTTTTCTTTCTTTTGGTTCTTTTTTTCTTTTGTTTCCTACATCTATTCAAAGCATCAGCGATTGTTTTTGTCTTCCTGAGCATTTTGATTTTTTTCTACGCATCTTCCTGCGCCGTTATACTAGACTAGTACTTTCTTTTTCTTTTTTGTTACGCCGATTCTCCTTGCTATGGTTGGAGGAGTTCCAAAAGCGAATTTTGCGAAGAGTATTGAGGACGGGATATAGAAAACTCGAACCTTATATAGACTATAGATTCTTTTAATAATATACACGATCAGCACAAATAATTTTGAAAAGGAGATCTTGAAAAAAGATCTCGTGGGACTCTTTTTGATCTTGCCATTTCCATAAACCGCTCCAATGTATATATCTACACAAATCATCAGGAAGATTTTGATTCTTTTGGATCTTGAAAATATTTCATATAGATTAATTAGTTCACAGCTTTAAAACAGCGATCGAAAAAGGGGCTGCTCTGAGTTGGTCGCACACCCCCAACTTGCAGACTATATAGAGATATTGAACCTTGCACAGTACAAAGCTCCATGATTTAGATTATTGAAAGAACACTTTGCATAGAGTAGAGAGGAGAACCAGAATGCAAAATAAAAAAGCTAATAGCAATAATAGTAATAATAATAACAACAACAATCGAAGAGAAAATATTAAACCAACCATGAGCTCATTATGTATACCACCCCATCAACCAAAATGAAAAGGACATAGTAGCACACCCCAGGACTCCATTCTAAATGTCAAAAAGGACTAGAACCGCAAGTTTTCCAAAAGAAAAATGCACATAGACTGTTAATACACACAAGGCACATAATAGTACACCTCCTGCGAATGTTCAACAAACTGGGGAAATACCCCGCAGGTAATTTCCAGGGGGAACGCAAAAATATTAGCTAGTAAACTAGCCCTGGCGCCACTTTTTGTTTTACTTTTTTTTTAAAAAAAAGAATTATCGGGCTGCTCCACCGCTAGCTCTCCACCACACATCCCCTCCCCATTTCAACAGGCGCTCTACCGCAGCCGATGGCGTGTCGACAGCCGGGCGGATATCAAGGTAGAAAACGGGCTCTCCTGTGGGCTCGGGCGCTCCGGAGTAGTAATCGATCACGTAGCGAACTTCCTTTGGCCCAGAAGGGGTATGGCGCATCACATACCAGTCATGGCGATCAAATGGTGGTGCCGTGCTATAAGGAGTGTCAGCAACGATGATTCTGAAGAAAATGCCGTTCGACATTCAGCAGAAAAAAGGGAAAACGAGAGAATAAAAAAAGGGAAGTCCACATACCCAAACTTCGCCGGGTACAGCCAAGCAAGAGCCTGCAAGACAGAAGCTTTCGGCGTGCGCTCTTGCGGCCGACCCATAAAGCGTATCAACCTCGGCTCCTGGTCTTCCGGAATAACGCCTCGCTCTTCTTCCTTTTCCAATTCCAGCGCCAAATTTTCGGATCCGCGTCTACATTTGTCCCAGCCGTTCTTCAATCCGCGAGAGAAGGTGTGCTCCCATTGCACAATCTCAGCCCACGCGCCTTCGTTCAAAAAGTTATGCACCGCCACCATGGATTCCACTGCATCCTGCGGAGTATCTATATATCCCTTGCGCAACATCGCATTGTACATTTGCTGTGGGGATGGGTATTCCCAATTGCCCGCGCCGGGCTCACCGCGAGGAATGGTTGAGGGTTCGCGCTCCAGCGGGAGGTCGACGGTTTGGTCTGGGGCGCGCGCTTGTGACAAATTTGAGAACATGTAATTTAGCGGATTCAACTTCGAGAGAGTAGATGGTTCTTCGGGTTTAGATGGCGCAGCGGCAGGTTGTGAAGGTGTTGAGGTGTTTGTGAGAGCATTGAATGGGGAATCTCCGGGGCGAACGGGACAGCCGCCTTGCGATTTGTCGGCGACATGGGGTACAGGGCAGGCCCTCTAAATAGATTTCTGTTAGATAGAGAACAATTTCGAGAACTTGATTTACATGGTAAAGAAAGCATGCACACCTGGTGAGGAGCAGGTTCAGAAGATTTTGGGACGTGCCGTTCGGAAGGGCCGCTTGGGGTTGGTTGCGTTGCCCAAAACCACCCCATTGTGTTTGTATATAAGAATAAAAGAATTAATTTATATTATTCAAAATCGAAGTGCAGAATATTTCCAGAAACGCCGATTTGTTCTGGGATATTGATCGAAATTGAGAGTTCGGAGGAGTAATTAATAAGTATCCAAAGACTTCGCAGGCAAGGAAACTTTTTTTCCTGCTTATCGCTCGCACGTGATCTGGCCTTGGCTTCCGAGGCTGGAGTTTAATTAGAGTTGTGGCTAAATAAAGGCTTTTGTCATCACCACGAGGACCCGCCCGTCGATCTACTTCAAGCCTGCAGGGTACATCATACATGCAGGAAGCAGGAAATCCAATATCAACAGATCTCAGCAATGACAAGACGATAACTAAATAAGAAATACTTGCTTGATATTTATGCCAATTACGCTGTGCTAAACAATGTCATTGGAACAAGAGCCAGCCTGTCCTTTGTTAATCTATCTGGACAAACTATAAAAATAATTCTGAACCGGAACAATAAAAATGTGCGCTATGCTACACCCCTTAATCAATAATATCCACTAGCACTGGATCGGATATTGCGTCGATCCATATGCGCTTCCACTTCAACTTTTGCAGCCGCGGCAGGTAGAAATGACGGAACAAAACTAGCTCCATTTCTGTCCATTCTTTCCAGCCCCGTATCGCCACGATTTCTCTCAGCCGTTCGATAAACCACGCCCTCGTTGACGGTTCGAACGAGCCATGCGCTCCAACAAAGGCTACCCAGGCAAGTAGATCCAAGTTCCACTCTGCTCGACTATCCACCTGGCTGATGGGGCAGGCAGCAAGTGCCCTTCTCACATGCGAAACTAACGCTCGAGATAAACCTGAGGCAGGGGGCGAAACCACGAAGCAGAAACTCATGTAAGCGATAGCCGAAACGCGCGCAGCATTCTCAGTCGGTGATATGGTAGGAACATCGGCATTAGTCGGTGTCCGACGGGGTAAGCGATAAGGGTAATCCAACAGGTCGTGTTCAATGGTATGCGCGTGGAGACGAAAGAGTTCATGCTCCTCCACGGTCAAGGCACCGGGCTCAAGGGAGTCGTAAACATCTAAAAATAACAAGTCCCTCAGTCCCTTCATGATTTGCGCTAGCGACTGGCTGAATATCGTGTTCGAGTAAAACGACTCAGCCAAATGACTAAACGGCGATGAAGGCGAGGGAAAGGCTCGCTGGGCGAGTGCGGGAGGAATCGGTGGTGGCTTCCAAACAATGGGGAATAATGGACGTGTCATCATCCCGCCAGAAACCTTGAGATCGCAGCTAAAAATAGGGCGTCAATATTAGCAGCATGTTCCACAAGACTGAACAGTATAGCACTTACACTAGGAGATTGCTAAGAATACGCATGCTAAATTTTGGACTGAAAACACCACCCCGCAGAGCGGCCATTGTTTTCAGTCCTTCCATGTGGATGCGTGCCTCTCTGAAATCTCCAAATATCAACTAATCAATAACATGCCTCTGTTAGCCACCAAAATAGAAGTAAAAAGCGAAGGCGCTGACTCCATATCAACGGTTGCGAGGAGAATCGGATACATACCGCACTTGAGATGAGGCTAATGACAATATGGAAGGCAACATCATCCAAAGACCGCTCAGGATCCTTTATTAACTCGTTCATTTGCTCGATACACTTAGCCTTCATAACATAGTAGTCTGGTTCTTCCTTGGCCATATCCATCGTTCGCGGAGATCGGACCTTTACTGCATTGTTAACTTTCATCATCGCTCTGTGGGCGGCGCTTAAAGACATGTTTCCGAAAAAAGCTCCCGGCTCTGGGGCAGCGAACCACAATACAGGCTTCCTATCGCCGGGCGATTGCGGTCGCCTACTCTGGCTTGGAAAGGTCATGGGTATGAGTATTCCGGAGACTGCCCATTCATGTCAGTTACTACTAGCGACGGACCATAGCTTGACTTGCAGGTATAGCTGGAAGCCGAGTAGGGCGGCGGGTATGGGGGAAAGCAACTCACAATATTTCATAAGGCCATCTATGACAACTGGTGAGTCGTGTGAACCCGGTAGTGTTAAAAAAGGGTCCGATTGCGATGCACCTAGGTCTAGCAAAGGGCTAGGTAATGCTAGGGGGGAGGCGTCATCGTGTCGTCCGGTCCATGCAGGCGATTGAGGGCGCGATGAGAAGTAGGTGAAGTCGGATGATGTAGACTGAGGGGAAGAGCCGGTAGTCCTCAATGGGAGGTTTAATGGGTGTTCGTCCTGCACGGTAGTATGTTCTTTATCGGATATTCGAGGAGGGCCTTTCTGGCTTCTTTTTGATACTCGTTTCCTTCCAGCCAACCGTTCCCGGCGACGGACGTCACGCATAACATGAGACCGTATGGCTTTCCGCGCATTGGCATCACTGATACGTTTGGAAGTGAGGTCGTCATCATGGTCAATAAAAGTAAACGAGGGCAAGTCCGACAAAGCAGTTGACGATCTTTTTGTTCCTAAATTCCGGCGCAACAAGACGAAGTGGAAGATAAGAGTTAGCGCAGTTCGATCTTAAATAAGTCGAGCATGTACTACGTCGTAACAAAAGGCTGGTTAAAGGATTTCGGCGATGACCCGCCCCACTTGCGAACGGCAAACCGAAGCACTTGACAGGATCTCGGCATGGGACTCCAAGATATATTAATTAACGATCCTGGGAGGCCCCGCCTGTCTGGGCAGACAGCGGGCAACAACAAGTAATCAATCGTAAGCGGAGAGAGGGGGCGGGCGGAAAGCTTGAAACACAAAAAGGTCCTTGCAGAGGGACACAAACAAACGCGGCTTGGTATTTACAGGAACATGGCAGGGAGGGAGGCAGTTTGGCAGGACGAGGAAGTCCTTCAAGTGGGCAAGTATGACAGTTCGCAAGGCTCCAATTATAATACCAAGGATAACATCGACAACATTGACAACAATACGAAAGGAGGCAAACATACCATGACTGGCAGCCGAAGCAGTTCTGGCGCTGTCTGTCTTGTCGGGCTTTGCCTTATCGTCAGGTTGGAGCTGCGGGGGTCTCCCCGCCATGCTGGATGTAGCTAGGTTCGCTAACTCCTCCAAGCACCGCGCCTGGAGCAAATTGCAGGCAGCCTCAGGAGCTGATGCGGTCTCGGGGGTTGGGGGGGAGTATTGGCGTTGGGTTCGCAGAGAAGCACGCGAATGACGGGGCTCGATCCCATATCATCCCTGACACATAACTATTTAATGGTCAGCCACGGGGCCACGCGGTGCCAGTCTAGGCGATAATGGGAGCAGAATAGAGGCGTCTTTCTATTTTCCGGTACCGGGATGCTTCGGTTCAAGCAGCTGGGGGGCGTGTTTTGTGTTTGCTAGTGCAGTCTCCACAGAGCGGGAAGGGCGGCGTCGGCGGAGGGAAGGTTGTTGAGTTTACAGAGTATTGCGGAGTGCGGATTGCGGATTGCGGCGGCGACAATCAGTCTTCAGTCTTCCTCACAGCAGAAAGCGCAACCGTCAATCGTAGCCGGAAATATCCCGTCTTGTGCAACAACAAGCAACAGGCAACAATCTCCTCCTCATCCCTCGTCCCCAGAACCAGAAACAAAGAAATGGACTGCCGTATCCAAGGTCACATTCACTACCACAATCCCCAAAACAGCAAAGTCGCAAACTATGCATTTGTTCCTTCCGCTGGGCTAGACTGCTGTATCCATCATCTCCACCGTTTCTCCGGAGGAGGGTTTGAGCGCAACGAGGCAAGGAGACAAGGAGACAAGCATCCTCGAGTTCACGGTTACTATGCAGGGACATCCACTCGCAATATATATCCCTTCTTCTTCATCGTATATTATGTGTACACAGTATGTAACCACCCCCTGCACAAAACTACTGCATGCATAAATAGACTACCTGCATATCAACCCTTCTTATACTATTCGTTATGATCCATCCCGTTGAGGGTGAGGTTATTTTAGACGCAGCTCTAGTCTCGCGATGGATGGATACTTAATTGCAAGCGCCTTTGATGATCCGGAAAATATGCACTAGATACGCCAGTGAAACACTCTCATTGGAATATTGGCTGGAAAGGTTACTGATATATGTCGGCTATATGAGAACGGTTTAATGAGTTCACATTCATCCAGCTCGCTCTCTTAGCGACTCGAATTGCTTCGATGTCTTTTTTATTAAAATATAGACATAAATAGTCGCTTAGAACACAACATAGAAACAGTCGAGAACTAGATAAAATATATTTGACTGTCTAAAACATATGCGCATATAAACTGTACTACCGGCCTGGGGAATCAAAACACACGAAACAAAGTAATGAGGGGAGGGAAAAATAAAAAGGAGTCAAAACCATAGATAGAACCCATATCGCCATTGCGCCGCTGATTAACCTCCCAAGACATAAAATAACCCAGCGCATGCCGTCTATCGTGCAATAGGAAATGGTACGAAAATAAAACAAAGAGGGACGAGCATAAGGTCGGCGGGCAGTCCTGACCCAGCTCAAAAAGCTACAAGCCAGGCTTGAATCATGCAGCGATCGCTTTACCCTCGGGCATCATCAAAGAGTCTCGCCAAGAAGGCATACCCAAGCACCATCACCAGTCCAACCCAGACCTTGTATCTTCGCAGCCAGCTTTGTCCAACGTTCCGCGCAGCCTGCCCTCCTTCCACCACAGCACCTAGTCCAGGCGCGCTTCCCGCGGGGCGTTTTCGTAGCGCAGAAGTCTCCGGGGAGCATTTCACTGGCGCAGAGTTGGGATCTGCCTTTACCAGACCTGTAGCGGTATCGATGCGGTTGTCCTTCATCCACTTCCAGTTCTCCTCGTCCAGTTCTGGCCACTCCGTTCGGAACTTTAGACCTCCATCGCCTGCCTTTATGTTGCCAATGCCCTTTATGCTTGCTGTTACACCTGCGACGGCTTTAATGTGGGATCCCCCGCCTGTAGAGTTCCACCATCTTGACCTCGCCGCAAGAGCTCGCCGTTCAGCATCTGAGGCGCTAACGCTCCCTGTTGTCATCTCTTCGCTGGTCATAAAGGACAAGAGACCTATGAGGATCGTCGATACTTCCCATGCCGGGTTAAAGGATTTTGGGTGGAAGTCGCTAATGCTGAGACAGAGTCGTGTAGAGGGTTGAAAACGGCCGCTGGGAGTATGCATTCGAATAGCGGGGGGCGCAAACGGGTACTCGGGCGGGAATATCAAAGTGCCCCAATATTGGCCATGTTCGTACGGAGTTTTGGGAGGGCCGGTGAGAATATAGTGCCATCTAAAAGTCATATCAGCAAAGAGCCTTCCCTAGAGAACCCTTTGGTGGTATACATACTCCAATATATTCGACTCGGAAGGATGTGCAACGATGTACGGTGGGGGGTTCTTTTGAATGTTTTGATACTCTCGCGTAAGCTGCAGCAGACAAGCGTTAGAATACAGTCTCCCACGCATGTTCTTCTGAGCGCAGTCACTTACCCGTTTGTTGGCGGCTCTGGTGGCCATGGTTAAGGTTGTGATGGACCGTGGCGGCGGCTTGGAATGTCCGGAAAGGCGACCAGGCACTTGGGAAGTGTGGAGGATTAGTGTCTGTCTTTGGAAAGCGTAGTGTGAAGGTAACGAAAGGAGTTGAATCGACGTGTCGCAAGTGTAAGTGAGAGGAAGCGAGTCTCGAAGTGAAGCTGGGTGGCTGACTGCGGTCGCTGCGGCACCCCGGATGGCATGTCACGTGATGCGGGCATGTAATTGGGCACTTCAGAGAGATTCGATGGCTTCTCTTCCCGCAGAACGAGCAACTATTTTGTGCCATTGCAGAAGCCGCAATGGCTTCCCCACTAGGAAGTGATGACGATGTGAGCCTTTGCTCGTGCGCTCAAGTTCTGTTTTGTTTTCGTTCCGTCTGACCTAATTGCTACTAGGGAATATTCGAGAGACTCCAAAAACACTCTTCCAACCCGCAGCTGCTGGAGGAGAGACAGCAGGCTGTCAACGAGCGGATAAATTCGATCTATCAGAAAGCCCAAAGTCGCTTAGGAGAGCTGGTTCGTCATGCGTCTCCTATTGTCGTCCGTAACTATGGAGCAATCTGGGAAAATTGACTCTTGAATGACTACTTTAGATCGATCAAAACTCTACTCTGCCATGCACCATTTCCTCCGTACAAGTTCTCAATGCCCCGCATACCCGGAGAGGCTTCTTGGAAAAAACCTTTAGCCCTCTGATAGGTGCTGGCAAGGACCGCCCTTACACTTTGTCCGAGGCTTTGCGGGATGTTTCGATTTGTACCGAGAAACTTCATGGATTCGGTAAGTCGACTCTACAGCAAGCTTAGGCTACGAAGCGTAGAAGCTGACGGGCATAGACATATTTGACCGACCAATATCCGTGTACTTCGACAAGCCACCTCAAACCGACGCGTCAACCACACCTACAGACTTGGATGTTTATTTGTCAGTCAAGGAAAAGTCCCGCCTTTTACTCAAGACCGGTACCGATGTTGGAAATGCGGAAGGCTCAGCATACGGAAATCTTCTATTGCGAAATATCTTTGGCGGGGCAGAGACATTGAATTTCAATGCCGCATTTGGAACTCGTACACGATCTGCCTATCAAGCTGCCTTCGAAACGCCTCTTCTCAGCGATCCGAACTTCCGATTGGAGATTGGCGGAATTGGTAGTTCTACAGAGAAGTCCTGGGCAAGCCACGAGGAAGTACTCAAAGGTGGTTGGACCAAACTTCGATGGATGAGTTCCACTGGCCATAGGCATGAACTTGGTTACAATGGGTTCTGGAGGCAGGTCACCGGTCTATCCGCGAATGCGTCGCCAACGGTGCGGGGTGATGCGGGCGATAGCGTGAAAAGCAGCATCTCTCACACCTGGGTCAACGAGCGCCGTGATAACCCCCATCTCCCGTCAAGAGGCTTCTATGCCAAGACATACAACGAGTTGGCCGGATGGGGTCCATTGAAGGGCGACGTATCGTTCTGGAAATCACAGTTTGAAACTCAAGGGGCTGTGTCTATCCCTATTCCAGGCAAAAAAGGCGACAGTGGCATAAGCTTCACAACGAGTTTCCGCACTGGCCTTCTCTATCCCCTTGGGCTGGATTCCGACTCGAAACCTCGGCTTTCACGGATCAATGACCGCTTCCAGCTTGGTGGACCAACCGACGTTAGAGGGTTCCGGCTCTCGGGAATCGGTCCACGAGAAGGTCCTGATTCTCTAGGCGGCGATGTATACGCTGCAGGAAGCGCAAACCTCCTTGTCCCCCTTCCCAGGGTAGGTGCTGAGACGCCGTTGAGACTACAGGCCTTTGTGAACGCCGGGAGGCTCCTAGCACTCCATAGCAGCGATAAGGGTCTGCCTTCCAGCCACCAAGAGGTCAAGGAACGTATGGTGGCCACGATTTCGGAGCTTGGGAATGGATTGCCTAGCATGGCAGCTGGAGTGGGACTTGTGTATGCTCATCCTGCAGCCAGATTTGAGCTAAACCTGTCGCTTCCGCTAGTGATCCGCAAGGGAGAGGAGGGGAGGAAGGGTGTCCAGTTTGGAATTGGCATCAACTTGCTGTAAAATAAATACAAGACTATGTAATATCAAAGATTAGAAATGAGTGATAAGTAGTAGAGAATATTAATGGAGTTGTGGTTGCTGCTGGCTGCTGGGCGGGCAGATCAGCCAGTCAGTCTTGGCCACAAAAATCGCTTGGCTCCAGCTTCCACGTTTCCATATGTAACTACCATCTATCAGCCATGTCTCTTGTCTCTCGCAAACAACATCATCTCCTGGTTGCGCAACCACTGTTAACACAGCAACAAACCACTCTAATAAAATACCCTTCAATCTGGCTGTTAATTTGAACCCGAGCTGCGTATTCCGCATCAATAAGGTCCTCTGCTCCGCTTCTGCTCATTTGGTTCTGCCTACACAATAGCCCCCGTAACTGCACCCCCTCCGCGTCGATTTGGCCGCAATGGCCTTCTACTCTCAGCAACAGCCGCCATACGGCGCTTCCCAGCAGGCATCCGCGCAGAATCTCCAGTTCTATCCATCGACATATACATCAGTATCCGGCCATACAACTCCATCCCAGGCTTCATACGGTGGCTACGGAGTCCCACCAACTTCCGGCGCCGTTGGAAGCGGCAGTTATGGCTCCAGCGGCTTTGGTGCCCCGTCAGCAGGGGTGAGCGGTAGGATGGGGGACCAGGGCGGATTGCGCACTGGATGGCTGGCTGCTTTTGGAACAGAGGGTTACGAAGGCGAGCCGCCGCTGTTAGAGGAGCTGGGTGTGAATTTTGAGCATATTAGGTCAAAGGTGCGTTTTTCTAGAGAACAACCAACCCAACTCTTCCCAATCCACGTTATTGCATGTCTTGATCTCTCTCAACTAAACCCGCGAAACCTTTTTTGGCAGACCCTCACAGTCTTGAACCCCTTTGCACGAATTGACCAGCACCTGATGGACGACAGCGATCTCTACGGTGCACTCCTCTACATCGTTCTCTACGGTACATTCCTCCTTTTCTCAGGCAAAGTGTTTTATGGCTACATCTACGGGGTTGCCGTCTTCGGCACCTTCGCACTCCACTTCATACTCAGTCTCATGTCTCCAACTCTCGATGCCGCGGGCGTCGCAGCTCATCAGGACCCCTCGATGAATCCCGCCGACCCCAACAGCTACCAACCTCACCATAAGTCGAGCTACTCCGGCAGCCAATCATCCATGGCCGGCCACTTCTCGTCCACGCTAACATTCCCGCGATCCGCGAGCGTGCTGGGTTATTGTTTCCTCCCGCTTGTCCTGACGAGTCTGGTGGGTATTCTTATCCCCATGGATACGATGTTTGGATACCTCCTGACGACGGCGGCGGTCGGATGGTGCACTTATAGTAGCTCTGGCATGTTTTGTGCGGTCGCACGCATGCGAGGGATGAGGTTTCTGGTGGCATACCCGCTAGCGCTGTTCTATGTCGTGTTTGGAATCATGGGCATCTTTTCTTCCAGAGGTGGCAGCTCCCTAGTGGCCAAGGCTACGGGTGGATAAAGAATATCTCACCCCGCATGATTGAATGATTTGATTCTGGAAAAAAATGATTCCCAATGTTGTGTAGTGGTTGAAGTAAAGTGGCGAACTGCGAACTATGTCTCTCTCGTGGAGGTATTTGGGGGGGAGGAGAAGGTCTGAGGACATTGTGGGAGGACACCTGAGGTTTTACCTGCACTTTATATTTTTCGGCAATATGTGCAATAATTAACCTGTGCTTTTGGACAGCGCAGGTTGGTGGCTAAGGGTAAAATAAAAACTGGAGGGCGATCTAGGATCTGGCCTAGGGAGTGGCGTTTCTCATCTTGCTTATATACCCATCCTAATAAATAGCCTGGGAAGTTCAGTTTTCCCTATCCTAGGCGACAGATAATGATCATGATGTATACCTGAGTATCTTGACTACTGATTCATATTCTATACATGTACGCAGATTAGGATATTTCTATTGAATCCCTAAAATAGATGGAACTGCAGGAGAGAAAGGGTTTGAGACGACGACGCGAGCTGCATGAGCTCGCCTGCTATGGCATTGCATTACATCAAAAAAGGTTCAAGTTCTGATCTCTATTTACGACAACACGACAAAAAGAATTCTATGTATGATTCCCCCTTATTTTTCAAAATCAATCCTTTTCCATCATCATCATCATCATCATCATCATCATCGTCATCATCATCATCGTGATCTCTCTGCATTTTTGGGTGCCCAATTCTTGAGCCAATCCGTTGCTTTGCTCACATCCCCAGCAGCAGCTTCCACTGCGGCCACGCACCATGGGATGCCGTAGCCGCCACTCCCCTGCTCATCGACAGCAAGCATTTCCGCCAATTTCCTTCGTTGCTGGCTCTGTTCGTCGGTGCAAAAGTATAATGGCGCAGCGTTCATCTCGTGAGGCCCAACCGCAATGTCCCCCATGAGCGGCTTCACGAGGGTAAAGGCATCTTTACTTGATAATGCGGTACCCTTTCCGATACCAGCATTCGCTCGCCCCGTCTTGCAGTACTCGTTGCCGCACCAAGCTTTACCGCAGCCGCTGAGCAGTTGTGAGAGATAGCGACGCTCGATGCGTCGACGAAGCGCTTTGCCCTCGGGGTCATACACGTCGGCGTACAAAGGTCCAAAGCAGACGGTACACAAGCCCAATGAGTCATTGCCGGAACTTCCAGACTTTCTTGGTAGAGTACGTCCACAATTCGGGTTTATGCAGATTCGAGGAGATGGACGCGAGAGACGGTCGAGGTCGTGGTGCTTCAGGTGGGTGGTCATGTCCCTGAGACGAATTATTTTGCCACAGAGATGGCACTCTGTGGTTCTGCCTCCATCGACGAGTTCATGGGGGGAGAGTCCTGACAAGAGAACTTCCGGGTCCATCATATCTGGGTCAGATTCGCCTTGTTGGGGGACGGCAAGATGGCAGAAACGACATAATATGATTTTTCCTGGGCAGATAGTTGTGCGATGATGCGCGAGGTCTGGCAAGTTGCTTGCCTCGTAGTTGCAGGTTGAGCAAGTCCGTTGTAAATGGAAAACAGAATCATGTTTGCTCCGGCTCGCGGTGTCGTTTCCATACGCATTGTCGTGGGGACAATGCCAATGGCTTTCCCACTCTGGGGAGCGCTTTTGGAAAACGTTCTTACATTTGGGGCATACGACATTATTGCGGAGGCAGAAGTTCTCATGCAGAAAGAGAGTCCGTTTGGGCACCCCCTGCTGACAATTTTTACACTGGGTGTCTTCGGAATCGTGCTCTTCTTGTACTTCGGCGTCGTTGGTGGCGACTGCTTCGGTGAGAGGTACGTTTATTGCTCGCAAACGGAATATCATCGGAGTACCCTTTCCATCAGCGCTAACGCCTGACTCTCGGGGATAATGAGAATTGGCGTGTATAGAGATATATAGGGATGATATATCCTGGAGCTCGATGTTTGTAGGTTGCAAGCGTAGTCGCTTAGGCGAGTGACTTGAGAAATCCCCAAAGACATGCTCGTCCTCTCGCGGCCTTGCCCGCTGCCTATCAGAAAAGGGGCTCACGAAAAGGTCGATGTCCGCATCATCCGCAATATCAAGTTCAATATCTAGGGCCTGCTCTTGATTCCAATCTTGCATTTCGTAGTCCACGTATTCACCCCGGAGCACTTGGCCATTGACTTCTTGTCCCACAGACAGCTTCCCGCCCGTCGAGCTTCCATCTTTCGTCCCAGGCGCACTAGATGCTTTCTCCAAACGCCTCTTTAGGGTCTCTCGCGCTTGTTCCTCATTCAAAGGCTCAATATCCACTTCTAGGTCCGTATCTACTATACAGATACCATCACCCTCTGGTTGCACCTTGTCCACCAAGAAACGAAACGTTTCGTTATGATCCCCAGGGACAGCAAGAATCTCGTTGATAGTTAAAGTCGTAAAATTCTCACGCAAATAGCGCTCCAAGAGAGCCTTCCAATCTTCTGGATCATAACCAGCTTCCAAAGGTCGCAAACGAACATATGTCCCTTTCGGTAATTGTTTCGCATGAACAGTGACTGTGGGGAACTGGTATCCCTCTTCCATAACCTCATCTTGTATATCCTGCGATTCTCCCTCTGCGATTTCATCGGTCTTTCTTGAAGCAGTGTCGCTGCGGGGCTGAAAATCCCTGTCGTCAAAACCTAGGCTCTGTCGCAAGAATGGACTCATCACAACTTCGTTTTCTTGGGCGGAAAATTCCCTAATCCCCGCATGCACAATCCGGCCATTCTGGGTGTTCACGATTCTGAAGGTCAACGGTTGCGGAAGCTGCTGCTGCCGATCTGCGGCCAACTCTCTCGCTCGACGCTCGGCGGCAAAGGTATGAGGATTGAAAGGATCGAACTGCGGGGTAAGGGACTGGGAGGTCTCTGGTGATGAAGAGATAATGGGTGCCGCTGCGAGTAGCTGCTCCAGCGCGGATGGTGGGAGGAGGATCTTATCCCCAGGTAGCTTTCTAGTTCGCGTCGGGGGAGTCACTGTGAACTGCGCTGTCCATTTCAAGGAGTCGGATGCCGCCATGATTAAAAACGTTAACACAGAAGCAAGGGTGGTGTTAGGGAGGTATGGTGTTCGTTCAAGGTGAAAATATATAAACTTCTATTTGATCGCCAGCATCATCCTCCTCGCCTCCATGACTGGAAATATGACGGAACGAGGAAGCTGCGGGCGCAGAGAGATCACGATGAGTTTCATAGATGCTCTCATCTCCCCTCCGCAGCTTTCTTTGGTTCTGGAAGTTACCATTCTCGGTGCCATCTGTAAGCAACCACATGATCTTATCAGGCACCATCGACGCGTTATCTCCACGTGATCTATGACGTCATCGACTGCTGACTCATCAGCCTTGCTCCCAGTGCGCATGGCTCCCATCCTATATAAAGGGGGTTGTGTTGCTCTGAGGGGAATCAGCATTGGATCCTAGCTACAAAGGACTGGCAGATTACAAGTTCATATACCAAAGGGCCCAGTATTGCTGAAGAAGTGTAATTGTTTTCCTTTTACTATATTGTCCAGTACAATTAAAGCATTGTCCCTTCACAATGGCTTTCAGACTGAGTCCAGATTCAAAGGGTCTGCTTGAAGACCCATCCATGAATGAAAAAAGGTGAATGAGCTGGCCCAAGGCACAATCTATTGAGGAATATATTGATGCCTGGGCCATTCCATCATTCCACATTCACTATATTTGACCACCATTCACTGCTTTCCACCTGAACACTTGGGAACTGATGCCACAGTAAAAAAGACATGGCCTGTGAAGCTTCTACTTCTATCCCTCCTCCTCCTCCTCCACTCAGCTTCCTCTATCTTCTCTTCCATCCCTTAAGTGACAGATCAGCTATCTTCCATTCTCTACCTTCAGTCTCATCTCTCACTTACTACACACATCCAATTCTCCATTTCCTTCACTTCCACCCTCAGCAGTCATTTCCTCCTCTGTTTCACTGGTTGAAACATTTCTAGGGAGGTGATATTCTCTCCTTTGCAATCAGCTTAAAGCACCGAACGAAGAAACCCCTTCCGCTGGCTCGGAATCTTCAACATCCAAAAAAAATGAAGACAGCATCCGCGAAAAGAGGCACGAAGACTCCGCCTAAAAAGTCGAAAGCAGTTCCCAAAGGCGTTCAGAAACGCAAAACCAAGGCATCATCAGCCTCCAAGAAGCCCGCAACCAAACCAGCGGCAGCAAACACGCCTTCGAAGCGCCCTCCTCGGAAGAGGGACTTGACTTCCAATTCCCGCGAATGTATAATCTGCGTGGAAAGCAAGCCAATCGGTCGAAATGGCGCCAACTTCCCGCATTTCTCTGGATGCACGCATGAATCGCAGATTTGTTCTGCGTGCTTGTTGCGGGTCACAGTCGACTCGCTAAGGACCCGAGCGACAATCGTCCTTGACGAACGGCGGATGAAGGATATGCTTCGCTGGCCTGTGAGTTCCTGCCTGGAGTGCGGGCTCGTCGTCGCAGAGGAAGAAATCTGCACTGCTCTGCCCCGCAAAGATGCCCTGCAAATCGCGCAGGTAGTGGCGGAGAGACTTCGCGAAGCCGATCCACGCTGGATGTGGTGCCCAGCGCCAAACTGCACCTCTGGCCAGCTTGTTCCTCGTGGTCAGCAGAAGAAGATGGTGTGCGTCGAATGCAGCGCGCCAAGCTGCTTCTTTCATCGTATCCCCTGGCATGAGGGGTACACATGCAAAACATACGATGAGAGCCGCCCCGACGCTGCCCAGGCCATCGACAGCACGGAGGAGTATATCAGACGGACGACCAAGCGATGTCCAACGCTGGGTTGCGGACAGAGGATCGAGAAAGGTGGAGGATGTTCGAACATGCTCTGTAGGTGTCTCCCTTTTTTTGTTCATACGGTTCAGTTGACTGATGAAGTGAATTTTCTATGTCCAGGTCCGAGCTGCCACCACACCTTCGTCTGGGACGAGGTGAAGTGGGACGAAGACGTGACACCTGACCTGGAAAGCAGTTGACGGCGTTGTTTTTCTTTTATCCCTTTTTTTTCTGGCAAGGGGGCCCCAAACCCTGCTTGCGGCTGGTTCCGCATTGTTGAGTTCATCCTTACATAAGCCTTGCGCTAGGTCCTGGGTGTTGTTTTGATGTTCTGGGCTGTGTTGTTTGAATGAGTTTGCAGTGAGGAGTTTTATTTATTATATAGTTATAATAACTCCCCATGCTGGTTCATGGGAGATGTTGCTGAATTCAACTATTTGTCAAGCTTTTTGTTTCTTTGATCAAACAGGCTGATTTCCAAAGGGCCTCCAATTACCTGTATGTACCCCTTAACCCAAAGATGATATAAATCGAAAGCGTCGGGAAGTAAGATGTAGAGAAGAGAATCACTGGTGTTGCCAATTAGAACTTCTGTAAAAGGCAATAATATGCCAATATAACTATAGAGCGGGGTGTGCTTCCTTGCAATATCTTCCCAAAACATATGTACACCAGAAAAGAAATAAAACAGGATATCAAATGCCTCTCCTGTTCCGCAGTATTAAAAATGCACTATTGGCGAATTCCGATAAAAACGCCGCGAAACCACGAGGCTAGAAGTACTGCTCAAATGTATGGAGTGGAGTGAGGTCGAGATAAAGAAGTGTAGTGTAATAGAGGAGTGAGGTTGTAAATTGGTTCTATCCCTCAATCCCGCCGTCGTATTATGATGAAATAACATCGCGTTGAATAAATGAATCTGTGGCGAAACCCGTCGCCAGAAGCTGGTGTATGTGCACGCAGTAGCTTATATACGTGGCTCTCGAATATTGATATATGGCCGATAGATAATTGTGGATGATAAAGTGATGCTTCGCATGAAGATTTTGAATCCATGTCGAGGATGCATAGGTATCAATAATCGGCCCTTGTTCTGCGGCGTCCAACGGTGTTGCACCAGTCACACTTCAGAAGGATTGCGTTAGCAACGATGCTCTACGCTCCGGGTTATTCGGATATAGATGCAACATACCTTGATCGCAGAGCAGCCATCATTATGCTCGATACAATATTCGTTCGGGCAACTCGCACATGTGCGTTGGACTTCGGATTTGCAGCTGCCGCACTGTGGAAAGAAAATCAGTAGGTTGTTCCCATTTTCCATGAATGGAAAAACGTGTTCGCTTACAGTCGGGCCACATTCCCAGCAATCGATACTGGTCCCGATTTCGAGACGCTGTAACCGAAGTCAGTATGGTCTACAAAAAGCAAAGAAAGCAAAGAAAGCAAAGCGTGCAAGCGACTTGGTGAGTAAAACCCTGGGGGCTTTGCGGGTGAAAGTAGGAAACGTGAGAAGAAAGAGCGCCTTATGGACTGGGGACAATCGATACACAATAGGTCATTTAAAAGGGTGATAAAGCATACTCTTCATCATCTCCATGGATATGGCAGAGTGCTACATTGGTAGTACTCTTCATACGGCATCATGGTTCGACGAGGCAGCTCCTGCAATTGATACAGAGACTGTCAAATACCTTTGCTTCGTTCCCATGATCGTCCTCTGCGTTCACAGGCTGGAATGCCGTTTGATGCAGCGACCGACGATATTGTGGGTTTTCTGGGTGTGGCAGACAGGTAATGCACCACCATCCTCCGCATCGATGACACCAACGATCTTTAACGCAATCCTGACATTGCATTATCAGGGCTGGCCGTTCGTTTGGATAAATCACGGGGGACTTCGCTATCGATACTCTGGATGAGTGGATAGGTAACGGAGCCAGCATCGGAAAATGGGCTTCGGGGGATTGGCCCCAAATAGCGGGGCCTTCCGGTGTTGTATGACAATTGTAACAGCCACTGGGACCTAGAGCGGTTGTCGCAATAGCTGGCGATAAGAATGGTCCCGAAAGAGAAGCACGGTTGGGGTTGTTAGAGTAGAAGTCAGCATCGTGTCGAGGGCTGCGACATAAGACCGCATCAAAGGAAATTACTCCTTCGCAGGCTTGAAGCGTGGATGCCCATCCACTGGCTATTGCGTTTCTGAACACTTTTCCAGATGGTCTGTACCATGGATGCCTCTGGATGTCTCGCTTTTCGGAAGTCGAGGTATGGCATAAGGAATGACTATCGGAGGATGAAGGAGAAACCTCCTTAGGAGTAAAATGGTAGATTCCTTTCACTCTTGGCATCCCCTTGGGACGGGTTGGCCTGCATGCATATTGCAGTGTCTGCATCAATTTGCGTTCGTTCAAGTTGAGACACCCGCGAATTGAGAGAATAGTCACGTTGAACCGATCCGTTAAAATGATCTCAGCGAGTAGATCAGCAGGCACCGAAAGGCCGTCCAGAACAAGCGTGCGAACGTCCTGAAGAATACTTCGTCGTCCGAGATCCCCAAGAATTCCTCTCAGGGGGCCCCCATAGAATTCATCTTCGGTTAGAGATTCATCCATTCGCTCACTCCTCCATACCTCGCCTCCGGAATCGATCGGGGCGATTTCCGGTACTTGAGCGCCACGGCACTGGGTAAGGTCCAGGTGACGAAACACATACGGTGTCTCCATGACTATCGAACGGATGGTAGTGTTGGTCGACGCAAGGGACAGAAGAGAAGAAATGCTCAAGCACGGAGCAAGATGATCAAGAACTAGAGAATTTGATAAAATATCCATCAAGGAAGGCCGAGGAGATAGGTATGCCAGCCTTGCTTGACCATAGCTAGCAGCGTGGTTCACGCCTGCGAGCTTCGACACCAGATGGTGCTTATACGCAGTCATGGCACTCGAGGTAATCTCATCCCCCGATAGAGCAAGGATCACAGCGGGTTGAGACTGGATTTCCAAAAGCGCAGCTCTTGCTTTTGCCAGTTCTGCCTCGAGCAGTTCGATAGTTGATTGCAATACAGCCGGCATGGCTTTTGCATTGAGTGGATCAATAGCGGTAAGCAGAGTAGCCCATAGCTCCGCTTGTGCCATAGCACGCTACAGATGCAAAAAGACCACAGGCAGCAAGATAGAATGGCCCCGAGAATGAATGATGACCCTCCGAGAGCAACACGGAGATACCTCGCCTCTCCGCTCGAGAAGAACAGGTTCTGGGGAAATGTAAGGTCACGTGTGGCTTAAACGTGGCTCAAACGATCAGGGATTAACGGGAAGAATTCCGTCGTGTGTCTCCAGCAGTTTGATTTGTGCCAGAGGGAGTGGGAGAGTGTGAAAGATAAAGGCGCAGATTCAGGTTTTGCCAGAAAGCACGAAGGGTATAAGAGTTGGTGGTCGAGAGAGAAAGAAGGGGGTTGGATGGGATTAAATATAAAGTGATGGGCGGGCAGGAAATATGAATGGCGGATGATGCAGTAAGATGCAGTGCGAGGACAGGCTAGTGATATATCTGGCGTGGGGATGGATGATAGTTCTTTGTTTTGAAGATAATTGATAATAGTATTACAGATGCATATCAAATTCAACCAAGCAGATCTCAGAGAAGACAGAGGGTGAGGCAAAAGAAGAATAATAATGGAGAAGTTTTATTCGGCTGAAGTCAGGAGAGAGCTTGCAAGTTGCTATTATTATTATTGCTAGTTGCTAGTTGGAGAGCAGAGTGGCTAACTCAGAAAGGGAGATCGGTGAGGTTGACGGGCGGGCCGGCTGGCCTCAAGCTGCTCCTCCCGGCTTCCAGTTGCTCTCACTGCTGCTCTGCTCTGCTTTGACTGGGGAAGGCGGAAATCCTTTATCCCTAACAAGGGGCTAGCGAACTATGATTAAGTACTTTGTGGAAACTATAAACAGTCGCCCATTAATTCCGCCAGTGGAACTCTTTTTTATAGCGCCTTCCCTGTTCCACCATAGTCTGTCTATCCCACTCCACAGTTTATATAGTAATAGTCTCGAGCACTAAGAAGAGGTCAACGCCAACGCCAGCCCAAGCCAACGGAAAGAGCCCGCTGAAACAGGAGGCATGGCCGGTCCATCCATCCCTATTCAGCAGGGGTTCTTCTTTCTCCTGTTCAAATACTGATGTCTACTTAATGTGCGCATTATTTATTTTCTGCTGAATGACATCCCAATTACCCATCGCGACTAGTTGGTCACAAGACAAGTCACGCGTTTGGCCTGCAGCTGCTGCAAGTAATCCATGCAGACAAGACCAAAGGAAAAAGGAAAAATCAACCACACTGCCTAGAGCCTGGAGCCATCGATCGCACATCAGCCGTGCATATATCTTTTACGAAGCTACAGAGTACATTCGTTGATACACACATCAGTGTCCTTTGACCTCGCTTTGGAGGCCAAGAACGCCAAGAAGTGCGCGACTCCTGTGGTTCTGCTCCTCGCGTCTTTCGCCGTGAGAGATCCTGCCAGCCGGTTTTAGCTCCGGCGGCGTTTTACAAACATGCTAATTGGATCCGTAGAACGAATGGATTCCTCAGGGTGCTCAGTGATGGCTCACAACTTTGGATCCATTGCAATGAAGTAGGTGGCTAGCAAACTAAATCAAACTCCGTGAACCCATCCGGTCTGTATATAGATACACATGTATCGGCCTGGCATATCGAAAATGTCACTCTCTAATGTCTGGAGAATGGGCACACCTTGAACGGCAAGTTGGCAGCTCCCAAAGGAGCCCGGGGCCGCTTGAGGTTGGCGGGGCTTCCGTCATCCTAGGGAGATGTCAACTTGCCCTTTCCATGTCCCAGCCTGAAAAGGAAATCTCTCCCACCGCAGCCACGTCAAGTACCACTTTTTTCCAACTACTTCCAAAGCTTTCCAAGACTGATGTCCCGGTCGTCATGCTTGTTCAGTATCTTCGCGGTGGCTAGGTCGAAGTCCTCTTGCGTCACATGCACTCGTCGCTCTCGGAGAGCGTACATGCCCGCTTCTGTACATACACCCTTAAGCTCTGCTCCAGAGCATCCGTTCATCTTCTCCGCAATTTTCGTTAGGTTAATGCCGCGAGTAAGGTTCATAGATCGGGAATGGATGCGGAGAATGTCGGCGCGCGCCTCGACACTATAGCACACACGCAACGTGGTTAGCTAGCACGCTAAACAAGAGTACTGTTCGCTGAGAATCTCACGGTCCACAATTTTCTGTAATGGGAACCTCGAACAGTGTAACAGTGCCACCAAAAGGATATTTGACTTACGTTGGGGGTGGGAATTCAATTTTGCGATCAATGCGCCCGGGCCGAAGCAGAGCGGGATCCAGGATATCCAGACGATTCGTAGCCATGATAACTTTAATGTTCTTCGTCGGTTCGAATCCATCAAGTTGGTTAAGAAGCTCAAGCATAGTACGCTGGACTTCCGAGTCACCTCCACTACTTCCTTCCACGCGACTGGATCCTATACTATCAATTTCGTCCATAAAGATAATACTCGGAGCGTGCTCTCGAGCCATGACGAACAGCTCGCGGACCATCCTGCTACCTTCGCCAATGTATTTCTGCACCAACTCCGATCCGCTCACTCGAATGAACTTGCAGTCTGTGTGGTGTGCCACCGCTCTCGCGAGTAGTGTTTTGCCTGTTCCGGGAGGACCATATAGAAGCACGCCCTTAGGCTGTGCAATACCTAGGGATTCAAAAAGCTCGGGGTGCTTAAGGCCGAGTTCGATCACTTCTTTGATCTCCTTGATCTGCTGGTCGAGACCGCCGATCATATCATATGTACTATCCGGCACCTTTTCCACCATCATGAGGGACACCAGTGGGTCGACCGAAGACGGAAGCATCTTTTCTAGTTTGTATGAGTCTGAAAGCAGCGACACCCGTTTGCCGACGGTAAGCTTCGTGATATCTACACTATCGGCAATATCGACGACTGAGGAAGCAGCGTTAGCGCTCGTTCGAAAAGTCAAAAAGACATACATCGATCCGCAGTTAGTAGCACTCACCGTATTTGCCTTCTGGGTGCACTTTCACCAGCACTTTCTTGGTTCCCATCACCTTAACAACCTCTCCAACGTAGGAACCTGGTTGTTGCAAAAGACCTAGCTCTTCCCGCAATAACCGCACTCTGGAGTTGTAGTCATTTCGCTGTGCTTCTAGACGTCGTAGAACCGCTTGGCCCCGAATGATTTCGAGCTTCATGCTCTCAATCTTGTTGCGATAGTAGTTGTCGAGCGCCATGGTCGCTGACGAACGGAGGTCGGGGAACACAGAAGGAATCAGGAGCTAGGACACAGGAGTAAAGGACAGGATAAGAGGGTCAAAGGGATGGGAGGAAATAAAGAGGATGGGGAACGGAGGAGAAACGGGAAGGCAAAAGGTTGATAGAAGGATGGATGTACATGGACAGCTCTATCTAAGCAGTGTGAGGCGACAGGAACTGTTCGTCATGGCGCTGGGTTGCCTTTGCCTTCCCTTTGAAGCTGAGAATGGCAACAGGTGGCTGCTTAGTCATCCCCGATGTTTACCTAATAGGTCACGTGGGGCTGGAGCTCCCCCAAGTCTGTGAGCTAAATCCAATCGGGCAATCAGCAAACACGGGATCACGTGGGAAGCTTCATGCAGTGCTGGGCGGATGGGATGGCGTCAGGCGATGCCTTCAAGATGATGGATGATATGTAACCACCTCCACCTCCAAGCTCCTCTCAGTGACTCTCTCCGAGCTTGCCATCCTGAGGATAGACTTCTATCTCTACCTCATACGGCAGAACTGGCCGACCATTTGCATTCTTCTCTTCTTACTAACCCAACCACAACAAGCATAGCTTCGGGTCTTGCGATCGAGGTGGAGCAGCCGCGTTATCTTTCTTTCTCTGCTATTCCCGTCATTATCGTGCACCGTTTGATTACTACAACGGAGTAACTTCTCGTTAAAGTCTCTGCTGTTGTATGTCGAGCTAACCAACCTGATATGAATCGGCTGCAGCGACTGTATTGGATGGTCCGCTCACTCGACTGTGTTGAGATTTCCACCGTTGGCTCCTGCCCACTATCCTTTTAAAGCTAAGACTGAGGTTGGCGAGAATCATGGCTTCACGAAACAGTGATCGTAACCCTGATGGGCCTCCTCCCCATTCTCCAGCGCTGCCAGAAACTTCGGAGCAGCTACCCTCGGCTGTCCAAGCAGATGAAGGCCGGCAGGAGTCCCAAGCTTCACGCCGCCCCTCAAGAACACAGGAACCACAGCCTAGAGGCTCTTACGGTTAATATCTTCTGAGTCCTTGCTCGCCATGTTAAGTTTAGAATGCTAAGTGCCATTAATATGTAGGCACCCTCGGCCCATCTGAACCGCCGCGTTTTGAATTACCCCTCGCGAGTGGCTCGGGTCTACAATCACCCTCGTCCTTTGAACCCATACGCTCACCCGCTCCGGCTCCTCAGACACCGAAAAAGCCTGCTACAGTGCGACGGACCTCAGCAAAACCGTACCGGGGCCAGGAGTTTTCTGTGGATGATGATGTGAATGAATACGAAGAAGATATCAGTAGGCATGTGTCCAGTCATACTTCCCCGAGGATAACTCCCATGGGAAGGTCTACTGGCACATTGCGGAGACGACCAAATGCGCAACCATCAGCACTACAAGTAGTTGAATCTCTGGGTGAAGATGGAGGGGACCTGCCGCCTACTGCATCCAGTGGTCAACTGCCACTAGATGCACAGCCGTCTGGGCAGGTGAAGAGTGGAGATGGTGAAAATGGAGAGGATGAAGATGATGGAGACGATGGAGATGATGCTAGCAGTAATATCAGTGATGCTGAGAGCTTCACTCTCAAAGATCGCCAGCAAGCTATCAATGAAACCCACCCCTTCGGAATCAGGATTTGGAAACCTGCATTGTACAAGAAGCTTCGATCTGTCGAAAGAACCGCGGAAGGAGATATCCATTCTGTTCCAGGAGAACGAGTAGGTAATTTGTTATTTCTAGCAAACCTTCTCTGGTCTCTCTTTTTTGGCTGGTGGCTGGCGTTAGCTGCTCTCCTGGGTGCCCTAGCTTGCGCTCTCTGTCGCTTTTCGCCCGACGCGGCGGCTTACGGAAATATTTTCTTTGGTTTGTCCGGGTATCTACTCTACCCTTTCGGTTCCTTTGTTTGCCTGGAGTCGGATGAGAACTATGCGGAGGAGGATGAGGGTGAAGGTCGCAGTATCAGTGAGTATGAACAGTGGCAAAGTGGAGACCTCGAGCACGGAAGACTCTTCTTCGGTCCGGTATCCAGTCGGTCCCTAGTTGGCCGTAGGAGGAACAGTATTGACTCGGCTAGCGAACACGATAGCCTTCTAGGAAGAACAGGGAGAGGTCAGGAGACGGATCACCATATGTATAAAGCTAAGAGACGCTTTTTCGGTCGTGGTGAATGGACAATTGGAAGAGTGGTATTCTATACCTTCTTCTACTTCCTTGTGGGGCCCCTTATGCTCCTGGTGTCCCTTGTCTGCTGGCTCCTTGTACTCTGGATTCCCATGGGCCGAGTCACTCTGATATTGTTTAACCATCTCCGCCGCCATCCACTCGCGCTATCGTTCCGCCCTGATTCGACCTATACCAGGATGCCGTCGAGGCCATCATCCTCGATTCTACTATGCACATACCGTGCAGCAGGTTTAAAATACTGGAAGTACACAGTTGATGGCACAAACATTTTCTTGATAAATCTTATGGCCATGGTATTATTCGCGATTTTTGACTATTGGCTACTGCATCGGGTGCTCGGTGTACGCTCTTGGGTAACCCACCCAGGTCTAATGTTCACTTTGGCTCTCTTTTCCGTCATCCCTCTTGCGTATTTCATCGGCCAAGCTGTGGCATCCATATCCGCCCAGTCGTCCATGGGGATGGGAGCTGCTGTCAATGCATTCTTCTCAACTATTGTAGAAGTGTACCTCTACTGCGTTGCGCTGACAGAAGGGAAAGCCCAGCTGGTGGAAGGCAGCATTGTTGGGAGTATTTTTGCCGGTATTCTCTTCCTTCCTGGGCTGTCCATGTGTTTTGGCGCAATGGTACGAAAAACTCAGCGGTTTAACGTGGCATCTGCCGGTGTCACTTCGACCATGTTACTTTTCGCAGTTATCGCTGCCTTTGGCCCGACCCTGTTTTATCAGGTTTATAGCAGCGTAAGTATTTTTGTAGCTATCTAGCTTACCTATCGCCTCCTTATTCTTCATTTTCCCTTACTTCTGGAGGTGTTCCAAAATGCTGATATCTGTTCCGGGGTATAGCAAGAATTAAACTGTCAGCCCTGTCATGGATCTGGTCAGGAAAGCCAGAGAGATTGCCGTCGATGCTACTTCGTTCAGCGCCCCGCACTCAATGATCCGTTCTTTCTCCAAGCGGCGCAGCCATATTCCTACTTTGCGGCAGTCCTACTATTCCTCTCGTATATGATCGGGCTCTGGTTCACATTGAGAACTCATGCTTCCGTTATTTGGGCTAGTGAAGGCGACGAAAAGAAAACCGCCCATTTACACCTACAAGACTCCACAGCCTCTCTGGGAAGCAAACATCAGGTGACTGAAAATGGACGCCAAGCTGGCCCTGGTAGTAGCTTTGTTCCAAGGGGTTCAATTCGCGACTCTCAATTGTACGCTCGTATTCTTGGACAGTCCTTGAGGCACGTTGGTCTATCGCCAGCAGGGGGAGATGGAAACTGGGAGCAAAGTACTGGTACAGCTGAACCCCCAAATCCAACGCTTCATGTTGTTCCCCCCAAGCGTCGGGGAGCGGATACCCCAAACTTGAACGTACCAGGCCTCTCACACGAACAAAATGAACGACTGGTTCGTCAAGTGACAGAGGTTGCGGCGACAGCGGCTACGTTTGCTGCTCGTGATGCCGCCAGGGCGAGAAAACCATCAGTTGTTGCTGCACAAGCGCCCGCCGGCCAGGGCCACAAAGCAGCTGGCGGACTACCCGAAGACGGCGGCGACGCTCCAATCTTTATCGAGGCGCAAACGCAAGCGCAACCAGGGGGCGGACATGACGCTCCAAATTGGAGCAGGGCTAAAAGTTCAGTAGTCCTCCTAGGCGCGACGTTCTTATATGCCATCATTGCAGAAATTTTAGTGAATACCGTAGATGTCGTCCTTGAAAGCGTTGATATTGATGAAAAGTTCCTGGGAATCACCCTATTTGCACTTGTCCCGAACACTACAGAGTTCTTGGTAAGTATTTTTTTTCTCTATTGATCTCAGATGCGGTGTTGATGAAAAGATGGGACGGCTAACATATATGATTCGTGTAGAATGCCATCTCCTTCGCAGTGAATGGAAATATAGCACTTTCAATGGAAATCGGCTCCGCATATGCTCTACAAGTATGTCTCTTGCAGATCCCCGCGCTTGTTGCATTCAGTGCATTCAACCGGCAGTTCATCGACCCAAATGACCTCCTAAGTCACTCGTTCAAGTACGTTCCCCCCCTTTCACCCACTCCTCTTTTTTTTTTTTTTTGAGACCTACTTCTAACGTGGAAAAAATAGCCTCATCTTCCCACAATGGGATATGATTACCGTCATCCTCTGCGTCTTCCTCCTCTCGTACATGTACGGCGAAGGGAAAAGCAATTACTTCAAGGGTTCTATCCTAGTGCTCACGTACCTTTTTGTTGTCATTGGGTTCTATCTTTCCGGATACAGCACACAGGAAAATATGGGTGTCGATCCCTTTGACACTTTAGCTCTGAGTGGACGGGAGAGGTTCTTGACTACAGCGCAGTAACGGTTATATAGGGGCTGGGGCTATGGCCAGTGGATGCAGAATTTTCTTTTTCGTTTGGGGATGGGTATGGAGGGAAGCCAGCGGGCATACTTAATCATCATGTACGACGTGTCATGAATATGTACAATTGGAAAGGTCCCTATTTACAGGGTTTTTTTAATTATTTAAATCGCAGTGCCGTGATTAGAGTTGGCTAGCACCTGGAAGAGCGGAAATTGATACCCTTCTTGAGTCTAGAACTGATACATGATTAATTATGCGAGCGGGCGGGCATTTTTACACAGTTTCACCTGATACCAGAAGTACAGAGACAAACCAGTACTATGTATCTTTATTATAGTTGCAGAAGATATGACTGATATATATTAAAGCACACAGGATGTATGTCTGCAATTGCACAGTGCTTCGCTCATATACACCACATCACAAAGAAAGGTGATCATGAAAAGAGCATCCAATAAATGGCATCTTAAGAGGCGGGCGCAGCCCATGAGCCAAGGGCAGCGTCCATCTTGTTCCTGTACTCCTGCTGCTTATAGCACTGTTCGAGGAAAACATCATATTTGACGTTCAGCAGTGCTTTCTCACGCTCGTCTGTCGTGGGGTGAACCGCCTTGCCGGGCTTACTCATGCGGTCCATGATATCCCACAGATCCTCCGTCTTTCCAGTGCTGTCTGCACTCGCGGCTTTGGCGCCGAGCATAGCAGCCCCGTGACATACAGCGGCATGTACGTAGCGAGGGATGAGGACGGGCATGCCGCAGGCGGAAGCGATTAGTTTCATCAGGATGTCGTTCTGGCACTGCGAACCGGACATGAAGATCGATGTGAGGTTATGGCCGGCTTTATTCATAGTGTCGACGATCTGCTTTGTCTGCAGGGCGATGAATTCCAGCGTAGCGTAGTAATACAAAGCCAGCCCGTCGACGGATTTGTCGCTCGAAAGCCCGATGACGGATCCCGACATTCGGGCATCTGCGATGGGGGATCGGTTGCCGAATAAATCGCCGTAAAAGAAGAAATGGCGGGCAAGATACGAGATTGATGGGGCATTCGATTCGGTGACCATTTCCTTGAGGTGCTCGTTCAAGTAATCGTAGATATTTGTGTGATAGGATTCAGCAACCGACAAGGCCTGGTTAAATGCAGGATGGGTCTCAATGATGTGCTTGAGAAGTTCTCCCGTCGCGGACTGGCCGCCCTCTGCCATCCAGAATCCTGGCATAATCGTATCACGATATGGGCCCCAGACGCCTTCGACAAATACCGGACCTGGCGACATTGCTAGATGGCACGTAGATGTCCCTGCAACCGCGGCCAAACGAGTGAACGCCTGTGACCTGTCATTCTTTGCTACATCCGAGCTCAGCGTATCGGCTCCTAGCTGAACCTTTGCACCAACGGTGCCGATCCAGCCGGCATAGGCGTCAATGACACCACTTCCCACCGCAATACCAGCAGGCAAACCCAGCTCGTTGGCAGCCTTTTCACACAGAGTTCCAACCAGCTCACCAGCGCTGAGATACTCGCCATTCTGCAGTAGGCGTTAGCCAAACAAGAAGCATGGGCTAAAGTATTTAGACTGAGGAAACGTACCTCTCCATTAACACCTCCCATGCGTTTAAAGTTATCCTCTGATAATTCCTGCAGGCCGATCGCGGATAAAAAGTCTGGCTGCCATCCCTTGACACTGCCATCTACACCCACAGGAACATATCCCTGTTTGCAAACAACACTGCAAAAGCTCCGTTTCTCGGTTCCAGTAGCAAGGTGGGTCAAGGCATCTGCCAAGTCATAGAACTTGCAGCGGTCGAAAACGTCCTTGGGCATATTATTCTTTAGCCAAAGGACTTTAGGGATTTCCATCTCGATGGACATTGTTCCTCCGACATAACGAAGGAGGTTATGGCCAGTTGCATTTATTTTCTCAGTCTCCTCTACGGGGCGATGGTCCAGCCAGAGGATGACATTGCGATCACTATCAAAGTTGGGGCCTGTCACGGACATAGGCTCATCGGTGTCGTGAGAAAAGACTGCCAGTGAGCAAGTCGCATCGAAGCCTATGCCTCGGACAGAAGAGGGGTTGACATTGTGTTGGCTGATGGCGCGCTGGACGGAGACACAGATGCATCTCCAGATATCTGTGGTTGATTGTTCCTAGAATTGTTCTCAGTATATTGCAGTGTTTATTACGCATAGTATTGATGTTTTATGCCCGGCCATAGTTGGGTGGTGAAGCTGTGACGGACTTGGGAGGCCAGCACTTACATAGTACCCCTGCTGCGGCTGCCATAAGCCAATGTTCTCTGAGGCCAAGCCAACGATATCACCCTTGCTATCAATGATACAGGCTCTAGCGCTTCCGGTACCAACATCGATGCCGATGTAGTGGTCCATCTGCGGGCTTATTTCGTTCCTGGGATCCATGGATGCTTGTCTGGACATCTGTCGCAACGGCTGACGAGGAGTGAAGGTGGGCATTATGAGGACAAGGGACGCAGCAGCGAGGCGTCAAATTAAGTATCAAGTTTACAAGGAGAGCCCAAGCCGGTCCAGGATCTAGGTCACGATGCCTGTTAGCAAGGGGCCTAGAGCAGGTAAAATAGATTAACTATACTAGTCGTTGTTCGCTCGTGTCTCATAGGGCATCTCTTCGGGATACCAATGCAGGGTTTTTCGCAAGCCAACGGCTCTCAAACTCTGCTAGCTATCCGTCGACTTCAACCTGCAGGCAAATCGGTGGCTTGGGCGTCAATTGCGGGGGATAAACGCATACCTTGGAAACTTGCAAGATACGGTCGATCAGCAGGTGTCAGGGACCATAAACAGTTTGCAACTCGACAGTAAACGCAACGGCGATGCTGTCTATACAGTTACACAGCAGTGGGAGGATGTATGCTTTTTGAGTCTCAAAAAAACCACAGTGGTCGTTCTCCGAGTCACTTTCTATAATTTATGTATTAATACGGCTGCCAGCAGGTCGCTGAGAGTCTCGGCCGGAGTTGTTGGGCTTTGTGGTGGAGAATAACTGCCCCTCGTGAATACACCGCAGACCATGGATGGCGTAGTGTGTCCCCAGTTATCTCATCTCTTGCGTCTTTCTGGCTCCGGGCAAAACTATATCTCGGTTTTACGCGTCGCATTTTGTGGGTCGGACACAACACAAAACATCGTGGCTCTCTAGTTGCTGCTGGCTGTATGGCGATCACTTTCACCTCTCAGTGCTCACTTTTGCGAGTCAGGAGCTGCGCAGCCAACTGCAATAACTACAATAGTGTCCAGGAGCATGGGAAACAAGGTGTCTTTTTATTATCTACTACTTCAGAAGATAGTTAATAGTGTTTATCCCCCTGCGCTCACCACCGATGGCCGGCGACGAGACAGCCATTTAAGTGATTTCAGCTAGAATTTCCATATCAGGAATCCCTTGGAGAATGCATGCTAGGACCCCACCAGTCGCTGGGCTAGCATTGGGGCTTGCAGGGGGGACATTGCTGCATGTAATGGCCTAATAGGGCCATGCTTCCAGTCTTCCACAAATCTCGCAGATTCCACTCTTTTTCTCGACCAGCTGGGCTTCAACTTGACGCCAATTCTGAATAATAGAAACCGTCCCGTTACTTCGGCTGTAACCTTAATCCTAAGTGGCTATCTTCTAGGGTCTCGACTCTCAGAGAGGACTGGCTCTGTGTCAAGGCATGCTAGCCATTCAACCACAAGATCAATGATGACTGCTCCACTCCGATGGACACAGCAGTTTGATGCAAATGCCAGCAATCCATGCAAGACCCGCTCGCGTCTCTCACAACATGGGAGGCGATAAAAAGGTTGTAGGCCAGATCCTACTAGCGGATTCGGATTTGGAAAGACATTGGTAACAATAAATTTCAGGGATTGTATGAATTTATTGTCATAATTCAGGATGTTCCTCACCACCCTGGTGTTGTCTGTTGTGGTTCTACCATCTACTACATACAGATGCATTTAGAATTCATGGAGCACTTTCACCAGGCAAAAGCTGCATGTATGCAGTCAACTCTTCCACAATAGTAACAATATACTTTGCCAAATAAGGGGTGACATCATGATGTACTAGTCTAACAATTAGTTACACCAGATGGTTCTCATTCCTTTTGCAAGCAGAGTAAGCAACACAAACCTGCAAGCACAACAAGCCCCACTCAGGGGGACTTTACAATATTAAGCATAGCAAGCTTGTTAACTGTAGACCTTTATTAGACGGCCAGACTTCCTGTTGAGGAGTAATAAGAGTCCACCGACTGATGCAACGCCGGAACGCCAACACTGCTAGCAACAGCCTATCTAACCAATCAGCAGGTTGGCGTCTGGCGTCTAGCGTCTGGCGTCTCTCGCTGCGATCATAATATCCCAGAGCTCAAAGCTATTATTGCCAACAACCAGCAATCCCCGCTCATCTATTTAATTACATCACAGAGGAGCGGGATCTCCAACCCTCGCAGCGCAAACATGTATTTCCCAAGCTTACTTTCCTGTCTGTTTGCCAGCTACGTCGCAACAGCCACAGCCTCCTCTTCCTCCTCCTCCCCACTCTCAACAGAGCTCCTTTACTGGCCACTCTCCTCTCCGAACCCGCTCCGCCTCGTAGAAATCACCTACGACCCGCGCACTCTCGAGTCTACCGTCCTATCATATACCCCTCCCAAGTCGTCGTCGTCGTCGTCGTCGTCGTCGGACGACAATCCCACCAACCCCTCCGATGCGAATAGCCTCGCGCGCCTAGGCCTATACACATCAGCGTCCTCGGACGATGCGAGCCATTGGGTCGGCAGCCTGACATCGCTGTCTTCATTCGAGGGAGATGTTTTGCCCGTCGTGACGGTCTACTTGGGTCCAGATAATCAGGTCTACCACGCCGCAGTCTCAGACGTCAAAGCTACCCCCGCCGCTTCTTCGTCTTCGTCTGCGCCAAAGCTGCAAGTGAACTTCGTGCGACAGGCTCCTGGGCCAAACCCCCATTTGAATACACCGATTGTGCTAAGTCCTGATGGCACGGGGCCAGAAGAGGTTGTTGAAAAGTCATTAATCCAAAAGTCAGTTCCATACTCCTCCTCCCTTCTTTTCAACTTTTGTTGGGCGCCTTTATTTTTTACTGACTTTCTTGCTTTAGGTATTGGTGGGTTATTGGGCTTGTTATGGTCCTAGCTATGACTGGAGGTGGGGATGGGAAGTGAGTGGAGAAGAGGAGCATACTCCTGAGGACGGAGCTGTTATGTTCGTGTATTATGCACATATTATACCTATGCAACCGGAAATGAATAGCGATTCAAGGGAAATTAAAATAATATATCGATATACCTATACCTTTGATGTGGCTGTAAGCTCAAAAAATATTAATAAAAATAAGGAAGAAAAATTACTTGTACGAGTATTCTTTTTGATTCTTGTGTCAATATTGATCTTGGATTTTCTAGTCTGGTAGTTATGGAAGGTCGCAGGTACTCCGGCCATTAACTCCAATCCACATCCTTAACACATGTCGTCGTCCTCAATCTACTACTCGTCCATCTCGCCATCATCGTTATCATCATCATCATCATCATCATCATCATCATCGTCGTCATCATCATCATCATCATCATCCCCCATATCCATGTCTTCTTCTTCCTCCGCCTGCCGCTTATCTGGAACGCTCAAAACAACAATTGTCCTATTCCCCTTTGACTTTGGCCCCAAGTCCCACACCATAAGCCCTCGATCCGTCGACGTAATAAGCTGATTCTCACTGTCTCCCATAAACTTCAGCGAAAAACATACTGCGTCAAGCTTTAGAACCATTGGCTCTATCTGCACTACTCCGTCTACCACACTATCTGGTGCGAGCGTGTGGTCAGGGTAGAACGAGTCAGGGTTGCTATCGATGATTATCTGTGGGTCCAGAGCCCAAATGTATACTGTGTCCCAGTCTGCAATTGCAAGGCGTGTCCCCCGGTGTGACGCCGCAACAATTCCGCACAATGAGCTATCCCTACTTCTATATCCATTCAGACGGGCAACTACATCCCAGTCCGAAAATCGCCGACCACGGTCTAGATTTGGGACGTGCTGGCAGCGAAAAGACAAGCACCGCGCCTCTGATCGGAGAAGACACGCGACCTGCAAGGTATCATGTTTGCTCGTCGTAGTGCCAAGTGTGAGATACCTCCAATGGCACATTTGTTGGTTCGCATTTTCCATGTACGTGTCGTGGGTGCAGAAGAACGGAATGGCAATGGCAAAATTTATATTGGTGTTGACATCATACCGGACGTCACAGACGTTTGCCATGACATTGCTGGCTTGGTGAGCGCCCCGTTGGAGGTCCATATGTTGGAAGTACTGGTACACAGTTGATGCTGGGTGATAGTAGAGAAGCTGTGTGTTGTTGTCATTGAACTTTAAATGCGTGACAGGTTTTGGTGTAGATGCGGTAATCCGCCGTGGGTTAAAGGCCAGGGGGGCTATTCCCATTTCATCCATAATTATCCGCGAGGTGTATGTTATGACTGTAGGAGGGTGTCAGGTGCAGAAAGATATGATTGTGAAAATAAAGGGGCGGGAAAGGAGTTTGTGGTTAGAGCGTTGCTGTTACTTACGAGACACTTTCTGCTTTGCGTTGGCAACAAATGCAGCCGCAGTATGGAGAGCCACAACACGATGATCCGGATTAACAGCCAGTTGCCATGAGATTGCGACTAATGTCATGCTGGAAACCGCAATGGCCAGCGGGCGATGCTGTCTTAGCTCCGGGAATGTTGCATAACGGATGTAAGAGTATGGGGCGTCAGCTGAGCGGCGCTGATAATGGACGAGACATGTGGATTCTTCATTGCCAAGGATCTCGGGGCCACCTTCCTGGATCGCCCATAGGACTGAGAGCAGGTCCTCCTTCTCGCTGAATACAACATTTAGAATTTCCCCCTTGAAAGGAGTGTCGAAAGGCGGCTCTAGTATGTCATGGGGAACGATTGATCCGGCAGTCGCATGGTAGAGATAGACGCGGTGACTGTCTTTCTGCGCCAGGGCAACGTTAGGACATCCAGCAGAGCGCACCGCGGAGGCTTTGGTGTTTATAGCCGGTCCTTCAAGCGTGTGCACGGTTTTATCTGCATGGAAGTCTGCTCCAAAGAGATGTCGTGCAGCCCGCCGCCTGAGCAGAGTGTACAGTTCATCAGTCGAGAGGGACGCAAACCCCTTATCCACGCCTGGGGTTTGGTACAGATGATGAAGAACTAGTTCCCGACTGCTGGACGCAATGAAGTACAGGCTCCGACAAGAGTATGCCGCTTGTATGTAGGCGGGTGTTGCGGCGTGGTGCAGGATCAATTGCAGCAGTTCAGGTGGAAAATCCAACAGCTGCATGTTGAGCAAGGGGATTCGCAAGGGACAAGGTCATACACGGGGTAATAAGAGTTGCAAAATATAGGTGCCGACTAGAGACACAATTGATGTCTGGTTGAAGGCTTGAATCCTCCGAGGGGCAAACCCCAAGACGAGGGGCGATATAGTACTATGAACCGGGGAACGACGGATGTTTGTAAATAGGATTGGCAACGAGGAGAAAGGAATAATACACAGCAGAATTTGTAAACATGCACAATTGCAGGAAGACGACAAGAAACAGTCTGTGGAAGGGGGGCACTCTGGGGTTTTAAGATGATGCCGGGGAGGTGAGGCGAAGGAGACGAGGAGAGTCCAACGTGGTTGGCGTTAGGCAGAAAGGGGGTTCCCGGCTATCTGATTGGTGGGGATTGGATGACGTAAGACGCTGCCTGCTGCTGCTGCGACTACTACTGCGAAAGACTCTATACAACTCTACAGAGTACTCTGTACGCTCTTCTCTTATGGATAAACAGGATACTTTCTATTCATCATCATCATGTCGCAAAAGCAGCGAGTGGTGGTATATACAGCTGGATTCGACCGCAAGTTCAACGCACACCTATGCTTGTTCAAATCCAAAACAACATCCTGCAAAAGCCATCAAAACACCCAAAACGCCGTGCGGCCCTATGTTGACCTTGCTTCGACAACGCCTGCTAAGGGAATAAAACACACTCTTGTCCATGTCTAGATATGCACAAATGTACATATTCCCACGCGTATCTCTGTATAGGGTGTGTATAGTATATATTGTAAAACCAGTCGAAGGCCAAATGGAAAGCAGTGTCGTTGTTCCATGGTGGTCGTCCAAATGAGATGTATTGTCATTAGTCATAAAGAGCCCCGATTCCCCCAAGGCCGCCGGGAGTGTGGTTTGTTTCATTCGTAGTTTGTATTTCATCCGTGATAACTTCTTCGTGTGTCTCTCCCTAAATCGACACGAACATGGCCGCATTTGCCGCCCGGCATGCCTAACGGGATATGCGATCCATTTTCCCCACCTCCTTCAGCCGGGTGGGAACTTAACCAGTCCAAGATAGTCTCATAGCAGAGCACAAACTGCAGTAAACTTTGGACCATGCTGGGCCGCTGAAGTCTAAATTCTTCAACGGTTCGCGCGATCAAGTCGATGTCATTTCGCTTCATCCAGTCCCCTCCAGCACATGAAGGATCTACCTTTCCTGTCATCTGACGTTTCAGCATGTCGATAACACTGTCCACCGTGCAAAACGTCCCTGTCCGTCCACATCCGGCACTGCAGTGCACAAGTACCTGCTTTTGACCTTGTGCCTCTGGTGCTGTGGTACTAGGCTCGCAATGATTTGCTGCCGCCGACAGCTTACTGCACTCTTCGACAAGCTTGACGAGATGTGCAGGTTCCGCAGGAACTCCAAAATCTGGCCAATGACTGTACTGAAGCTGAGTGATTTCGCGTAGTGGTTGAAAAGGATATTCGGAATGAACCAAAGAAAAGTGCCTCAGAGTCGCATATGCTATTTCTTCCGAGCCGTCTTGTCCTTCATGGGGTCTGCTTTTTTCCACGGCAGTATGTGGGTTGGTCGAGCGCCTCTGGCCACTTACACGTCTGGCTTGAGAAGGTTGATTACGAGAAGACATGGGCCCAAGAGGTATCTGTCGTTCAGCCAGCACTTTTAACTTGAACGGCCCGTAATCGTCAGAATTCCAATAATTATGGCACTTTACTTGAGGGCCTTCCGATTCCGCAGTCAGCATCACAATTACCCGAACATCCTGTTCCCAAACGACGCGCCAAAAATCCTAAAATAAAAAAAAAGATCAGTACGCTCATCACTAACACATGGCTAGTTAACAAAACTTACGTTAAATGTAGCCGGTATGGGAGCTTGAGTGGCAATATAACGTTTATTCGAACGGGAGGCTTGGGTGTAGCTAGCATTGATATAGTCACAACCGTCTTCTGCAACCTGCTGCAACCGGACTCTTGAGTGGTCAAAAGGGTATATGTTGTTATATCGGTTTTTTGAACCTTTTTCGATGCCCGCGATACGGATGGCCCGTCCTGGAGTTTTCGACGTATGTGGGCCGTAAGACACATTGTCAACAAATGCCTCTTGCATGCGAGACAGCTCAGACTTCTCGATGGCTAGGAATTCTTCGGATACCGACTTCCCATTATCCTGTGGATCGGAGGCGCGTGACAGCCACTGGGGCAATGAATCCCGATTTAATCGTGAAGGTATTCTGACCGGCATCTGGCCAACACCGCCTATTAAGTCCATGTTCTGTCGAATGTTGCTAAAAAAGGGGTGAGGGACAACACCCGACTTCGGAATCGAGCACCCCCCAGCCACAGATCGTGAAGCTGGAAGGGTGAGATTGGTTGATCCTGGCCCTTTTGGTGAAGTGCTGAGCTCGTCCTTCTGGGATTCTATCCATTGGGGATATTCGACTTTGAAAGCTCCAATTCCACCACATAGAACCAATGTTTCGCCACCCCACCCGGCGTTCGTGAACTTCTTGAGCACATGGATGAGGGTGGTAGCATCCCTTATGTTGGAAGTAGTTGAGTCGTATGCAATAATGTGCTCGCACTGCGACCATTGCTTAAAACGCTTCTTCTGAGGCTCATTAGAAAATGTATCTTCTAGTTTCTGGACATTGAAAGACGGCCTCTTCAGTAAAGTTGTTGGGATACAGAGGTTTAGGGACCCCTTGATCCTCGATTTTGAAAATTGAAGGTATGGTCTGACGTCGAAAATAAGAGTTGCATCCGGCGATGACTCTAGAAGCTTGGCGCAATGATCCGCTGTTATCAACGTCACACTGCCCTGATCTACAGAGGCTGGCAAGGTTTCAGATCGATGTAGCTGGGGTGTTCCCGCAAACGAACGCGGAGAGTGCAATGGAAGGGACAGGGAAGCTAGGCTTTGACTTTGTCCTCTCGGTGCGCGAGGAACTATAGGATAAGACAGTGAAGCCAAGGAGCTTCGAGGCAAGGGCTGATCGTATGCACGGGCGGCTGGAGAAGGGTCTTGTGTGCTCCCTTTCTCGATGGCTCCATGCGAATCAATATCCATAGGATTCGAGTTGTTCTGATGCAATTGTGCAATCCAGGACGAATGTCGAGTGAGGTGAAGCGTGGGGGACTGCCTCTCACGATCTTCTTCTAGTTTACGTCCCAGGTCGCGTTGAGATTGCGTCTGCCTGTCGAAGCTCGACGACACTCGGTGACCTAGAATGCTTCCAACGTTTTCAACTTGACTATCCCAAGTCTCAAAGATGCGAGCACCAGGCTGGGAAGCAGTAGTAAGGTCCCAGTTCTTTCGCGCATAAGGGCCGGGATTCGAATTTGGTAGATTGCTGGACGTGTCCACGACGAGTCCAAAATAATTATTAGGACTTGAGCACGACTCGCGCGATGGCCGCGGCGAGCGGGTCTCTGGAGCCAATATGGAATTTGCAAATTGCCCAACCGTCGAAGCAGCCCTAGGGGACACACCAATGGGCGCGGTTGATGAAGCTGGATGGACGCCGGGCGGCCATGGTGACTGCGGAGAAGGTAGGGTGGTCGTAGTGGCTGACATGATGTCACAGCACCCTTTGTCTAGAGGGGCAGGGCGAGCTTAAAAAAATATGTTATGAGAGCAAGTATGTTAGATGATGCGGTAGTCGGATCGCCATGTCTTAGTACAGAGCGGATTCGAGAAAAATGGTCGAGGTGTCGGATGGTATTTAACGCCAATGTCACTCATCCACACACAAAACTCCCACGAAACAAGATGTCTATATCTCAAGAATAGCTTTATTCCCCGCTCAGATGGCGACACAGGCACAAATTGTACAAAAGGAGCCGATATCAAGGGATCGAAGGATGGCAAAGCCGGGGCAGATATAGATTTGATAGTCTAATGGTGCAGTTAGTTGCACTTGATCAAGCAGACAGGCGATTGATCGGTGCTTCTGAGTGTGCTGGGCTGGGTTGGGCAATGCAACGAAAGGGGAGAGGTGGCGGTAAACAGATGACGTCGAAAGAGTCAGGGCAGAAAATGAGGTTTCTTGGAACCCACGATGTGATAGAACTCTGTCCGCAAACTCAGCGGCAACTGCGGCCAAAATCTGGGGTTCCAGACTTGACAGTTCGGTAGTGTAAGGGCGGAAACAAGCACAAACTATGGCGTAGCTGCAGCGCTAAGTACTCACCTCACAGAACACTAACGAAATGCGCAAAGCAACGGTTTAAATGAGCAGCAAGAAGGGGAAACAATCCGCTTCAAGCCTTGGTGAGATGGTTGCGTGTGTGTCGCGCGTGTGAACACGCGGTTGAATGACGCCCACAACAACTTCACGGGAGTGGTTACACGAGCGCGGTGCAGTCGCCGGGGTTGTAGCCTAAGGAGGAGGAAGAGTTTCGGGCGTAGAGACGAGCAGAAGAACGATGGGGTGGACGCTCCTGCAAAATTAGGGATATGGTCGGTGGGGTTGCAGCCGCAAGAAGGGTGGGAAAGAAAGGACGAGAAGATATTATTAATATTAAATAGCCCTGGGCTTGCAGCTGGAGAAGCAGGAGAAAGAAGAGCAAGAAGAATGAGAACAGGATGAAGGAGAAGAAGGAGGAGGAGCAGAAGAGGAAGAAGGAAGGATGGCGCTTCTCTCGGCTTGGAAAAGGAGTGAAGTGGGACAACCAAAGTGGTCAGTGCTTTTACGCAAGGATTGGACAAAGAAGCTACGGTCTCATTATTATTATGGGGAAAGGGCGTGCCCACTGCCCACTGCCCACGGAAATTAATCTGGGCTGTGGCGGGAGGATTACATCTTGCAAGTCGCCTGTCGGCGGCAGGCTCAGCAAGCGCTGCGATGCCACACGCCAGCGAGACAGAATGACGGTGGCAGCCCTACCAAGGGCAGCGGAACGGCATGGCTTGATCGTGTTTCGAACAAGTTGCGGGCGATCCAGGGTTCGTTCCCCTTCCCAGCACTGATCGAGGGGTAATTTCTGTTGGAGCCATGGAGGTTGCGATTAATAATGCCAACATCGCCAGCTCTACGACACTGGAAAGTCGCCTTCTTGCTCACTTCTCGCTGCTCACAGCTCCAGTGCTCAGCGTGCAGATGCCAGATGGCGAGTGGCTCATGGCGGTGTGAACACAGACAAGTGAAAAGTGGAGCTGCAAAGGTACCGATGACACCATCTCGCCGGCCGTGTGCTGCATCGCCATTCCCGATGCGTACAAGTTTCCTGAGTACCTGGTACATCAACACTGCAGAGTTCAGGCTAATGGCTGGGCCTTCTTGGCATGACATCATTGCTGACTCAGCCGGTCTGGACCTGCGGTCGGGCCAACAATGTCACAAAGCCACAAGATTGCTGCGAGTGATGAGTTAGTTGTATTCTAGTAGTTGTATTCCAATTTCCAAAGGAGCCTTGATGGCATCATCATGTCTCTAAGAGTCCCGTGCATGTACGGGGAACAGTATGACGTGCACTCTTCGTACCTGCGATGCAGAACCCCCATGCACATGCTCCACTTCTCATCTCGACTATGGAGCCAAATCCAAATCCCATCTGCGTCTGCGTCTGCGCCTGCGCCTGCTAGGATACCTCTCCTTTGGAGATCGTGTTGTTGTTGTTGTTGTTGTTGTTGTTGTGGGGAAGGTCCATCTACTACTGTGTACCTTTTGGTATGTAACGATACGACACGAATTGCTGTGTCGAAGAATGGGCGTACCCAGGTACATCCTTCCGGCTGGAGTGGTATCCTTCGCCTAGCCTTGCTATGGCATACATACCCTTCCCCGGTCCGACATCCCATACTAGGCTCAAGCAGTCTCTCCAACATGTGTGCCTCCCGCCCGCCCTTGCCGCAACCTTGATCATAAAATTCTATTTCGACATCTGCTCAGATGACCCAAACATAACTTTGGTGGTTTACAACTACTACCAATCATCGACTGCAGAAGAAAAAAGAAAACAAAGGGCCTGGAACTGGAGATGCTGTTAAGCACAAGCTTTGGTGCATTTCTGCTACCTGATCAGGCCACTCAAATCAACATGACCTAGCAGGGATCACACAGCTAAGAAGATCCATTCATATATGTAGGTTGGCAAACGGAGGACTCAATAATAAGCTCTTCAGCCACCTGTCACACGGTGTGCATTGCATTGATAATACTCCTAATACTCCATATAGGTCACGATATGTAATGTCGTCGATCTCGTCGACAACGAGCCATCACGTGCGCTTCACCGTTTGCTCATCGTAGTCTCGTACCAAAAACTCCACGGAGCGGAGAAGTGCTGGCTATCGGATGGATCCAGTATCTCCTTCAATCAAGCCGATATTTAAGAGGTCCTGATCCCTATACACTACGAGGGATACTTCTTATCTAGCAAGAATAGTAAGATGCCCGCAAGCCCCGCCATATATTCATCAGCATCGGCATCAGCACCATCATCATCATCCGCGTCATCCCTTCACAGCCTGCCATCCGGTTCGCCTTTAAATCGCTGCACCCGTTTCTGTTCCCAGTTATCCAGGTCTTTGGCCATGAGTTTCTATTGCGGCAGTCGCACTGTTAGATAGACGCATGAAAGCAGTTGAGGGAAGCACAATTCGACATACGTAGTATTCTTCTTTCTCGCTTCCCACAATTCGTCTTCGCGGGTTTCGTTTAATATCGTCTTGCCCATCTCCGACCGTGCCTTTCAGGCCCATGCTTATTGCATCTTCCTGCGACACTAGCTGCACCCTTCTATCATGTCGTTCGTATCTGAGGGCAGTGGCTGGAGTTAAGATGAACGAACCGGCCAGCATGATGGTAATGAATGGAAGCCCAAAAAGAAGGAACGGGTGCTTCGATAGATTTGCTCGATATATCACTCCGATCCGATCCCCCAACGAAGATGCGGATGATATTGACGGTCGGAAACGCCTGGTCTGGAAGATAGCCATGGTGATAACGGCCAGTGGGCTAACGTAGAGTTCTCCGATAGGAGCGGTAAAGACAAATTGACTGTATTTTGCACCTGCACATGGACTAGGAACTCAATTGTAGGACGTTGAGAGCTTCCCTGAAGGTCGTGCCATCCGCCGCGGTTGAGCAAAAGAAAGCTGATGCCGGGAGAATGTTTTTCCGCAACAACAAACACAAATCGACCACAGGTTGGTCTCCTCGAGATAAATCCCAACAGCACCAAGCAGCTGAACGACAGCATTTCTCTGAAGCTGCAGCCCTGCCTTTGCTTCAGGTTGGCGAGAAAGGGAAAGTGTTGTACTTCAAGCCCACATTCATTTTGCTTTCCACTCGTTCGATCACGGCCTACGCAGCTCTACGATCTTAGCCAAAGCTGCCTTCTTGCGACCATGTTTCAACAGCCCAGCCAGCCTGGCTCATCGTTTGGTGCCCCTGCCGGTGGTCAACCTGCCAAACGAGGGCTATTTGATAATCCGGCCACTGCGCAGTCGCAAAGCCGACCTTCACCTTTTGGTGGCACAGCTTCAGGGCTGCAATTCGGAAGCTCAACCTTGAATCCGCAAGCCAACAAACCTGCCGCGAGCATTTACTCGTCGACAAATCCCCTAAGTCTTTCTGGGTCGACGGCTACTTCTCAAATGAAGCCTGCGTCTGGCTTTTCACTTCTCGGTCAGCAGCCCCAAGCTTCGCAGCAGCAACAGCCACAACAAGCCCCTGTTCAGCCAATATCGACTTCGTCTTCACAGCCTGCTTTTTTCAGCAGCTTGTTGGAGCGCGGGAAGAAGCGCCCCCATGCTTCCGTCGGCAATGACCTCACTTCGGAATTACCCAGCTTACAGCTGGGCCTGGACGACATTCGAAGAGCCGCTAGGGACATGGGTAGTGGTGGGAGACCAGGTCCACAGCAGAGAGCTGGGGACACCAAAGTGTATGTACAATCGCTGCTTTGTACTTGGACTTTTATTATTTCTTGTTCTTGTCCAATTTGGCACATGGCTGACGAGATGGCCTTGGTTTCTAACTATTTTAGGCCCTCTTCCCTCGCTGCATCAGGAATCTCGCCCGGCCAAGTACTCCACAAACTGAAGGCTCTCGACACCTATTCCCCTGCACCCAGTCCTTTCAAACGAGATGATGACTTTGACCCTGACAACCAAAAGTTCTTACGCAAAATCCAACAGCGAGGTCGAGAGGCTATGATTGCTGAGAGTCTCGTGCGAGTCCGTCGCGATTTTGACTCGTTCTTGGAGGATAAAGTCAGTTTGAACTGGGATGAACAACGGCAAAAGATATTCGAACATTTCGGCTTGGCAGTTCGAGATGATTCTAATGGCGACAAACTGCGGCAATCCAAAGGCGGTGCATTTGGTCGGACCACGTTGGGCAAACAAGGAGTCGCATCTGCTAGCAGGCGAAGTGTTTTTGGTCGATCCGCACTGGAAAAGTCAGTGATCGGGTCACCTGGGCTTGGTGCCTCCACTCAGCAGCTCTTCGGGGATTCGGTCAGCCGAGGCGACAATGGAAATCTCCAATCTGCCGATACTCGTCTCATGAGAGAAAAGATTGGACATTTCGCATCGAAAGTCCAGCGTTTGAACGAAGCGAGAATGCAGGAAGCATCTTTCCCTGTGCTTCATGAATTCGCAGAGGCGGAGAAGCTTTCTGGCGGTGATGTACGTGGATAATAATCTAGCCATTTATCTTTGGGCAATAGCTAACCATTTATAGGTCCCCCGGCAACTCATCGGAGCATACCATGCTCTCATAAGTATTACAGATGAAAGTGCGGATCCACCCGCTCTCTTAGGGCCAGCAGCTCTGAAAGAGCGCCAGTTTGCAGTTGACTACCTGGATGAATCGTCCGGCTCGTTAGGTTCAACAAGAATGAGAAAGAGAGTAATTGAAGGATCGAGGAAATTCTTGGAGCAGCTCTTCTTCAGCGAAATCGAGGGCGTCATCACGAAAAACCCTCGAGAGGCCCAACTTGGTGGTATCCCGACCATCATCAACAAAATCAGGGCTTATATCCGTCTCCGCGCAGCTAGGAAGGATCTCGCCCCTGACGGCACCGAATTACAAATGGTCGGACAGGATTATTGCTGGATTCTAATATTTTATCTCCTGAGGTGTGGTTTTGTCACAGAAGCCGCTGAATACGTGAGCCAGGACCCTGGATTCCGGTCTATGGACCACAAGTTTGTTACATATATGACGACCTACGCCCAATCTCGACGGCTACCCAGAGATCTTCAACAGAAAATTAACGGAGAATATCAACAACGCTTGCGCAATGCTCCTGAAAACACTGTTGACCCGTATCGGATGGCATGCTATAAAATCATCGGTCGATGCGATCTCAACCATCGCCGTTTCGAGGGTATTGGCCAAGGGGTAGAGGATTGGATGTGGTTGCAATTTGTCTTGGCTCGAGAAGATAGCCGTGCTGAGGAGGCCGCTGGCGACATCTTTGGACTGGAAGAGATTCAAATGGATATCACTGAAATCGGTCAGCGAATATTCGGCAAGACACAAGATGGACCTGGTGGCTACGGCACCTTCTTCCTTCTCCAGATTCTGGGTGGCATGTTCGAACAAGCTGTTTCTTACCTCGGCGGCCTCTCACCCGTCAGTGCGGTACATTTCGCGATCTCGCTGGACTATTACGGACTCCTTCGCGTCTCTGACTTCTATACGTCTGGTGATGAGCTATGTAAGTTCATACTCTTTCGCGGAGTGCATTATTTACCCCCTTTAACACGCGATGAGCTAACTCATTATCAACAGTATCTTTCTCAACGAAACAATCCCCACAGATCAACTTCGCTTCCCTTATTACGCAATACACGCGGGAGTTCCGAACCGGTTACGTTGAGGCTGCAGTGGATTACTTCACGCTAATCTGCCTAAATGCAGACTTGCCAGGGGAGCTCGGTAAATCCCAGGCATCGGTTTGCCACGAGGCTCTGAGAGAGTTCATATTGGAGACTCGCGACTTCGCCAAACTCCTAGGGGACATTCGTTCCGACGGTACTAGAATCAAGGGCGTCATCGAACAGCGGCTCAAACTCATCAAATTGATTGACCAGGAAGAATTCTTAAAGACCATTACTGTCCAGGCTGCAGCTGTTGCAGATGACAAGGGGTTAACCGCAGATGCGGTTCTTCTTTACCACCTGGCTGAAGAATACGACGAAGTCATCTCCATTATCAACCGCGCGCTTTCCGATGCTGTGGCCGTTAATCTAGGCGACTCTGCGATGAAGCTACAGCCCCTGAAACCTCGAGTCGATCAACAAGAAAATATCCCACAACAGCCGCAACAGGTTCAACCTAAGGTTGGAAGCAGTCTCAGTCTCACAGCGGTGGAAGACCCGACTGTTTTGGCAAAGAACATGATCGGCCTGTATAATAACAACGCTCTTTATTACCAGAAGATACGGCAGGTCAACCGAGATGCATGCGGCCTGCTGATGCGTGCAATGGAAGCCAAGACCAAGGTGGAAGCTGGTAAATGGGCTCAGGCCCTGGATGTAAGCCCTTTCCTCATTCCCTCCCGTACACTTGATTATTCTTGCACCATCCATCTACAGATTTATTCTTACTGACTCGGCGAATCAAGGAAATCAACAACCTCCAAATCTTGCCTTTGCGTGCTCGAGGCTCTGTGCCGTACATCCGCACCGCTGCACAGGCATTTTCTTCGCTTTCGCCTGTCATTTCACGCAATGCTGGCCAGTTTATCATGTGGAGCATCACCTGCATTGCGCGTGAGCGTGAAAGGCTTTATCAGGGACTCTATGAGAACGATATGAGGCAGAGTTTGGCAGACGAACTCTTGGTGATGGCTAAGGATCTAATGGTTTTCGCGGGCATGATCAAGTATAAGTTGCCGCCTAGAGTCTACGAGACACTGGCGAAAGCTGGAGGGGAGATCGGCTTGTAGAGTTGAGAGCAGAGAGAGGATGGTAGTTTTCTAGGTTTCGTTTAGATTAGACAATACCCATTGCACCAAATAATGATGAGGTGGTTCTCCTATATCAGGCATATTTTGCCTTTTTTTTAACTCTGAATTAGCCGGCCATTATAATATAATAATCGACAGCCAGGCCGGCGTCTTTGACAAAACATTGGTCTTGGCATGTAAGCGATTAGTAATTTTTAGCCTAGACTCGGAGTCAGTGCTTGCTCTGCTCTGCGGCTGCGATGTTATTAAGCTTGCGCTGAGCACTCGTTCTCTTGCTCTCCAAGCATTCTCTCTCTTACACCTGCTGCACAATTTCAATCAAACCCAGCATATGCAGTCGCCATAACGCTCGCTTTCCGGGTCTTCGAACGCACCCTAAATGTACTGGGGAGGGGAAAGTGGATCGGACGCACAATTTGAACAACACGCTCTCGCAGTTTTGTACTATCTTTCTTTCCTTTTTCCGGAATCGCCGTTTCTCGAACAACAAAGCGACGGTCTTCCAGAACCAATTGATATAGATATCCGCTGTTGAGCGCAATTTCTGACGCATCGAGTCATGGAGGGGGATACCGGTAGCAACCTCCAAAACTCGCCGCCTAAGACGCCGAACAACCCGGCTGAGAAGGTTGGCGCAGAAGACCAGTCAATGGTCGACGTAGAGGATTCGCAGATGGATGGTGCTTCCGAGGGCGACAATAATGAGAGTGTGGAAGACGAAGACCTGAAGCTGCAAAATGACATTCAAGCGCAACTCGATGCCGAACCTGCCGATTCGTCGCATCAGGAAGCCGACGGTGCCAATACGCAGGAATCCGGCCCGACGGGAGAGTCCAATGCTGAAAATACCAATAATGCGGCTGCACAGGATCCATCGACTGATTCAGCGCCGCAGCCGCCAGCTTACTATAGCTTGTTTGATAGCCCGCCAAACCTCGCGCGGATTAGGCAAATCCTCTTCGAGCTCAAGGATCCAATTGAGATTAGCATGGCGGAATTTAACATGTACTGGCCGTACATTGATAATGTTTGGGTCAAGCAGAGATCAAACTCGACGAAAGATGGACTACGCACGTCGGAGTACTATATGTGTCGCCTACGGAGACCAACATGCAGACCTCACCAAAACCGGCCGCTACCAGAAGGGAAAAAGCCCCGAAGGAAAACGGTGAGGGAGGGCAGTATGTGTAATGTTCAGATCAAGGTCGTCAAATTTGAAGGGGCATATTCCACCGTTACTATTTCCAGAACACCAGGAAGCAGTGGGGCGCACTCGCATGACCTTGATCACCTTGACAGAGTGAAAAGGAACTCTGCTTTGATAGATAGAGCCCGAAAAGAGGCGGAAAAGGGTTATCTACCATCGTCCATATACGCCAAATTTCGTGAGGAGCCTGACAAGCTAGCTGCGTCTGGCGGGAAGTTTTTGAGCGCCACCGATGTCCGCAATATATCTGCTAAATGGCGGGCTTCACACCCGGATGCACAATTACGGGCACACGAGGGTTACCATTACCAGCAGGGTTTCGGGGTAGTCAGGATTCAAGACCATTCTCAGCAAACTGAAAACCAAGGGCAAGCCATGCCTCAAGCGCAGGGTAGCTTAGGGCCTTCTCCGATTCCAAGTGATGTGCTGCCATATCCAAACTACCCACTTCACTTCCTCGAGCCTTATCTACCCAAACACGATGAAAAACGCCAATTTCCCCATGTAACCCTCACCTATGCCTCGTCCATGGATGCTAAAATATCGCTCATGCCGGGTGCGCAGACTGTTCTGTCGGGCCCCGAATCGAAACTAATGACCCACTATCTCCGCTCACGACATGACGCAATTCTAATTGGCGTTGGAACGGCTTTGGCAGATGACCCTGGATTAAACTGTCGGCTGGAGGGTGCAGGTGGATACGGAGGTTTAGGTAGAATGTGGCAGCCCAGGCCAGTCATAATAGACCCGACCGGGAGATGGCCAGCACATCCTGAGAGCAGATTGATAAAAACTGCTTATGAAGGAAAAGGAAAAGCCCCCTGGGTTGTTGTTTCACCAGGAGCCAACATATACCCGAACAAGCTAATGGTGTTAAAGGGTCATGGAGGGGACTTTCTACGGATCGTGGAGTACAATCAGAGCTGGCGGTTAAGATGGGAAGCAATCTTTAGGGCCTTAGCTTCAGAGGGAATTCAGAGTGTAATGATTGAGGGCGGTGCCACGGTGATAAGCGAATTGCTAAATCCTGAATATACCGATTTCATTGACTCTCTTATCGTTACTGTGGCGCCTACATATCTTGGCCGTGCGGGACTTGGTGTGAGCCCCGATCCGAAAGTCGATGAGACGGGCAAACCTAGGGCACCACTCACACCAAGGGAAGTGAGGTGGCAGCCACTAGGCCAGGACGTGGTCATGTGTGGTAAAATACGTGTTCCTCCACCTCAGCCTCCTTTTTTGCCAGGGATAGAAGCAGTTGCTCAAGGACAGATGTCGTGAGCTGAATAACACTCCTCCTTGAACCTAGAATATCGCGAGGATATTGGGTGGACTGTCATCCGTCAGACATCGTGAATTTTATACAGGGGTTTGATGGCTCCCCTACCTTGCGACACCGCCGGGAACGTTGCATACTTCGCTGGTTACAAAGAAAGACCATTTCTTCTGATTATCGCACACCTCCGCAAGCCTTTCAAGGTTGAATAACTCTCCAATTGGACAACCCCAGCCAGATAGGAGTACCTCATGCATACTCCAGTCCTTTGGCGGTGCTAGTTGGAGTCCTAGTGTTAGCAATCATCTGGACAAGCCGTCCCTCTATGGACCGTGTACCACTCACGGTATGACTCGAATGCTGGGTGGTCCCCAGCAACCGCCGAAAAGTTCTCCCATATCCACTCGAGCATCTCTTCGCTTCTTTCTACCCCAATCAGTCCGGGTGGAGTTTGCTTTGCGAAGGCTATCAGCTCATCGGTCGATAGCTTGTTAAACGTCGGCATGTAGCCTGCCAACCAGTTCAGCTCTCACTTGTCAAAAAAGAATCGCCGGTTATAAGGTCAGGAATAGAAATCGCCTGGTTCACGTACCAACTCTGATTATCAGTATGTCTCCAAACTTTATATCTGTGCCTTGGTATTCGGCGGTAGCTTTCAAGTACTTCAATGGAATGGAATTTGTTTGAAATATCTCTGCTTGAATGTTATGTGCTAACCGCCACCTGTGGAAGTCGAGCAATACGCCGCGGCCGACGATGCCTTTCTCACCCCAGGCTGAACAGAGGATTAGTGTGGATGGCAAATCTCTGGGGTGCGCTCAGAAACACGCGTACCTTGGATGCCATTGACATCAGTCTTGTTTGGGCCCATGGATGTCGTCCATCGTCACGCCGTTATATAACTTTTTCTCCTTTTGGTAGCCGAAATGGCGGAGTCCGTCCCCTATTTTTGAAAACGGTTGTCATTCAGAGCTCGACGCCCGTGTGAATGCTGCGCAAAATGAGAACACAGCAAGCTGTTCCAAGAGCTCATGGTGTGCCCCATACATACATTGACTGCTGCTCTGTGTGTTGAAGGTCCAAATGTCGTCGTTGACTATTCGTGGACTCTTATCCACGATCTACTAGTGGAAGACCTACCTTCCGAAAAAAGGGACTTTGCTCTGAGCATCGAGTGGCCAGTTCATCGAAACCCTACGGGCGAAAAAAATGGATAAGCTTCCTTGTGTTGCCATTTCCAGTACAGTTGTTTCCACTCTATTCACTTTCTATTGTTATCGGGGTACAATGTGCGGTGCTCGCTAGTGCTAGACGGTTTGAAGGAGCTATGGAAACCGGTAGTCCCTTTTGCAGCTCTGGTAACTCCACCCAGCTTGCAGCAATGCAAAGAAAGGGATTTGTTGGCTGTTCAAGGAACCGAAAGAGCTCTCAAAATGCAAGACAACTACGACAAAGACAACTACGAGGAACCAACCTGACGCCGGTTTTTATCTCTTTCGCCGCCTCTGCGACAATCTCGTCGGTCTGGCGGTTCAGGAACCCGAGCTGGTCATCTTTTCCGTACAGTCCCCAGGCCGAATAGGGAGGGTCATCTTTGTTCAGGGGCAGTTGGGAGAAGCTGGGAAGGCTGGCTGGTCGTCCGGTCATGGTTAGGTTTGTTTTAGGAAGGCTGCTGCCGCTTTTCCTTCGTTTTATCTCCTTTGGCTTCGGGTCAGAAAGGCGGGGAAGATGGGGTTGCCTTGGTTGCTGGATCGCCAGCGTAGGGCGCTTCGCTGTGAGATTGACCCGAACCCCCTTGAAGCTCCGGGAACACCAGTGTTAGGACCGGTATATTTGTAGGAGTCACAAATTTCATTCATGCCGAAGACAAAGGAATGGTTATAGCCACATAAAAAAAACAGACACAAAATAACACCTAGTTGCTACACTTTCCTGATACCTTTTGACTAAGCTGTCATGTATATATATAGGTGCTGGTCCACAAGGAGGTATTCATCTCGAAACATCACTGTGATGGTGGCATGTCCCATAGAATAGAAGAGTGATGCTGGCTGGGCATTCTACAAACTTCATGCTCATTGATATCCCTTCTAGTATCTAGATGAAGCACTGTAGCTTTTGTATATAAAAGGCACCTGTTCCAAACCCTCTGTCCAGATTTTATTATCCGTCACAACACTCCATCCGAACAGACAATCAATTAACAATCTGCTTTGTTCGATAACACTCATTATCCACTCCTTTCTACTCTAACACAAACCCATAATACTACATATCTTGCACCCTCTGTTTCCTTTGTGTGTTTCAAACCACCTTTGCTGACATAATCACCGCCTCCCACGATCTTTTTAGCGCGTCGAGCCCTCGTCTGTCTGCATCAAAACAAAAAAGAAAGATAAAAAAGTTCTGTCCTCGTTGCCCCTTGACGAGAGCTCACTTTGCCAAAGCTTCTTCTTACCTTACACTCTCACTTGACACTCAAGTCTTCGAAGCCAGATTCATCACTTTACACGCCATTTTTAACCTATTCTCTTCTCTTCCCTTCTTCTAATCTCTCAGAATCGCAATGGCGCCCCGAAAGCCGGCTGCTACAGCCAAGGCTCAACCTTCCCAAAAGCCCGTCGCGAAAGCTCGCGTTACGAAGAAAGCTTCACCAGCTCCCGCAAAGACACGCGGAGCAGCAAAAGCAACTGTTCGAAAGACTCGCGCTGCCACTAAGCAGTCTACTGCCACCACCGCTGCTACCATCGCTGCTACTAAGAAGCGTGAAGCAAAGCCAGTCGCACCGAAGCCTGCTGCGAAAGCCAAACCAGTTGAAACCAAGAAACGCAAGTCTCCGTCTGCTGATGAGCCTGTGGCGCGTCCAGTCAAAAAGGCGCGAGTCGAAAAGCCAAAGGTTGTGATCAACGAGGTCCCGGCGGAAAAACTCAATGTCTACGTTTTTGGCGAGGGTAGCTCCGGCGAACTCGGACTCGGAACCGCGAAAAATGCTGTTGATGTGAAGCGTCCCCGTCTCAATCCCTTGCTTCCTGCAGATAGTGTCGGAGTTGTCCAAGTCGCGAGTGGCGGTATGCACTGTGTTGCTCTCACCCACGACAACAAAATCCTCACTTGGGGAGTGAATGACCAGGGCGCACTCGGACGCGACACTGCCTGGGAAGGAGGAATGAAAGATGTTAAAGACAATGAAAGTGACTCGGATTCCGATTCTGATGACAGCGACAGTGGACTGAGCCCACGCGAATCTATCCCCACTGCTATTCCATCGGAGACTTTCCCCGAAGGGACCATTTTCGTGCAAGTTGCCGCGGGTGACAGCGTCTCGTTTGCCCTTACTGATGACGGTCTCGTCTATGGCTGGGGCACATTTAGGGTAACTGCCTCTCATTGTTTCTCTGTTTCGATTGCTAACATTACCAATACAGAGCAACGACGGCGTTCTTGGCTTCGACCAGACCCATCGCGTTCAGATGACCCCCCTTCTGGTCTCGGGTCTGAAGAAGATCAAACAAATCGCATGCGGCGACAACCATGCTCTTGCATTGGATGAAAAGGGTGCCGTATTCGCATGGGGCTCAGGGGAACAGAACCAGCTTGGGCGCCGAATTGTTGAGCGCAACCGAATCCACAGCCTTCAACCCCGTGAATTTGGTCTACCCAAAGGCATTGTCCATGTTGGCTGTGGCGCATTCCACTCGTTTGCGATTCACAAGTCGGGCAAGGTCTACAGCTGGGGTCTAAATAGCTACGGGGAGACTGCCGTTAGAGAAAACGCCGGTGGCGATGAAGCTGCCATTCTACACCCTGCTGTTGTCGACTCCTTGCAAAACCGAGACATCATCCAAATTTGCGGTGGCTCGCATCACTCTCTTGCATGCACCAGCAAAGGCGAGGTCCTCGTTTGGGGACGCGTTGATGGCTCTCAGACTGGCCTTAAGGTTGACACCCTCCCTGACGATTCCCTTATCAAGGATGGTAACGGCCATCCTCGTATCCTTATCGAGCCCACTGCTATTCCTGGTATCGATGCGCGCTATGTTGCCGCTGGCAGCGATCATTCCCTCGTCATCGACAAGGACGGTCGCGTCTGGTCCTGGGGTTTTTCTGCCAATTATCAAACTGGCCAAGGCACCGACGATGACATCGAAGTTGCAACTGTGATTGACAATACTGCGGTCCGTGGCAAAGCACTCAACTGGGCAGGCGCCGGCGGTCAATTCTCAGTTATCACTGAGCCAGCTGTTGCTGCGTGATACGTGGCTTATGCTCAGATTTGCCAAGCTTAATCTTGTTTTATGTTTTCATCTCGTGTTAGCTGCTATGTGTTTGTGGTTCATTGTTTTGTTGATCATGTTTTGTTGAGCATATTCTCTTCTTTTCCTCCTTTTTTGAATTTCGCCCGGTTTACTTCTTGTTTACCTTGGGTGATCTTCTTTTTCTTTCTTTTTATGCATTTTCGCGATGTCATTTGCAGGCGCTTCTCTCCTCAATTTCCTTGGAAGGATAATACATACAACAGATGTTGTCGACTAAATGGTTTCTGTAAATTAATGGCTTGATCACAGGGAATGAGTTTGTTTTATTAGGAAGGCTATCATGCACAGGAATTGAAATCAGGGTTGTCCTCTTCACTCAAAGCTATACATCGCCTCTAGTTCATCAAAATCATTCTGGTTCTGTTCTGTATGAACTCTTTTATCCACCGCGAAACTAGGTGGATTGACCTCAGCAAGGAGTGCATCCAGCTCATCGTCCTCCGGCGCAACGTCTGCTTTATTTCCGATGTCCTCGTCATCTGTCAGGAATAGGTTGTCTTTGTTGTTAAATATACTTCCGTTTGGCACTGGGTCCAAAGCGAGAGGCGCTGCTTGTGGATTTTCTTCGCCCCAACCATTGCTATTGGGAACGCCCAGTTCTCGCTCTTCGTTTACCCGACTTTCATCGAGGTCGTTTCCCGTTGCTGCTGGTTCCAGGGCGTCCTGTGAGTGTGTTGTTCGGTCCAAGACCTTCGCCTCGTTGTTTCGTATACCACCCTCGCTCCAGAGCGGTTTTGGCTTTCCTTCATCGATCCATTCTCGTCGCATGACTTGTATACGCTTCGAGTGGCCCAGTTTTTCGATCATGGTCAATCCGTCGGCAAACTTGGCGCGAGGGTATAGATCATCCAGCCAAAGTTGATAGAGATTCAAAAGTCGAACAGCATCGGAAAACTAAGATAGTATGCGAGCTCCAGGTCAGCAAGAAGCCCACGTGTGCCAGAGAGGGTTGCGTATTTCTAACCTCATGGCCCTTGCCCTTGAACTTTAGCTTTGTCCTAGCTGTCTTCCGTAGCTTCGGTATCCCCGCCTGGGAAAGCAATCTAGAGTCAAGGATAAGTTGTGAGATCCAAAAACTACAAAGGCGCCAACCAGTCTCCCTGTAATAACGTACCGTGCTTCATCTAGTTTCGCAACGGGATTTCTTTTCCTAGAAACTTTTAATTCCTCGTCTAAGCCCAGAGCATCCGCTCCGGCCTCCCCATCATGTTGGTTGGGCCCTTCAAGTGGGTTCTGTGGAACTGCTTCGGTGTCTTTCAGTATATCATCGAGGCCAGCGCCGTAGTCAAAGAGGTCATCAATGGTCTCGGTATTATTCATTTTCGAACCAGCGATGTAATCGAGAGTATGTTCAATTTATTGAATCGCCGAGATGGGGTCTCTATCATTGGGTCCGCAAGTGAGTGATGTTATGATTTCTTTTCTGCTCCACAGGTCTCTCCCCACGCGTTAAGTTGTCTGGGTCGACGCGCCGACAAAAGATGCGCATCACGTAATCAGACGTGTGCTGCAAGATCACGTGGTGCGTCTCCCCAACTTGGAACTAGTCCGCCAAGCCCGACGACAGACAGGATACCAACTCCTTCAAAGGCAGAGCATCAGAATATCCGCTGCCAGCCCATTGGAAGTCGACTGCGCAAGTTTGTTCCGATCACCCCAATTGAGCTATCAAAATGGCGGAACGACCAATTGTCCCGCCCAAGCAGATTAAAACTGACTATCCGGTATGTACCGTTGTTTCCTGGCCCCAGCTCTTTCAAGGTACGCGAAGCTCACCATGATACTAGCTCATTGATTCGGATCCGTACGAACCTCCTCCCGCCCCAATTCTCCGGCATCAATTCCCTCTAACCTTGGACACAGTCATATAAAACGAGTCTTCGGCTATGCGAGGCCCACGGATTACATCTGGGGTGTCGGTGTAGGGGCCTTCTCTCCCGTAGCATTCGCCATAATGCAACGAGTATCGCCAGCCGATACAAGCCGAACAGCTTATGTGCGCTCCTTGCGATTAGCCGGCGCAGTGGGTGTGGTAGCAGGAATATTTACAGTTTACCAGAAATCGTGCAGTATGTGTTGCACATCACATTTGCCACCTCTCGTTCTTGGCTGATTTTGGGCACTCTAGATCGTTTCTACGGCTTTAGCGAAAATTCACGAGAAGAGCAGATGGATATGCGGGAAATGGTTGACAAGGCTAAGAAAGGTGAACCTCTATATGGCATATCGTCGCTTTCTCCCTACATGCAGGGCGTTGCGGCACGCAACTCGCGATATTCTCAGCTCTTTATTCACGTCCTTCCCTGGTTTAACATGGTAAACCATGACCAGGTATGTCTTAGCTTGATGGAATCTCCCTATTTGTAACTAGACGGATGTGCTAATTTGATTTCTCTTCAGCATGGTGTTGATACGGCCAAGTATTACAGACAGGCAGAACGAGAACTGGAAGCTGAGCGTTTGGCAAAGGGGGCTTAGACTGTGTATTACTGTGTCAGGGATATTGCCGGTGTCCTGAGTCATCTCCATTGATCGATGCGTTGTTCAACTGGCCGTACAAGGAGTTTGTACATATACACTTTTTCTTTTAGAAAAGAAAACTCTTTCAGATCATTTTATCTTCTTTTCCTGGCCAGAACAAAACTAAAATGTTGTGCTTTTCATTACTTCCTTTTTTTTTTTAAGAATTTAATACCTATAGATCACATCGCCAGCACCCTGTCTAACCCGACTTCGACCCCGTCATCAAAATCCGTATTCAACTCTCTGTTCTTTTTAGGTCTTGGTTCAGGAGCTGCTCGAGAAGTTAGCATTCTCCATCCACTTGTTATCGCTATGACTATGGCTAGACCTGCCTCTCTCGTTCTCCTGGATGTAAAATCGTCGTAATAGCATGATCGCCTCTTTCCGAAATATCCCCTCAGTGACGGGGTATGGTGGATCTATCCCCTCGCTTTTTTAGGCAAAACTTAGTAGTTAATGACATTAGAGCCTCCAAAGATCCCATGACACTCACTCTGAATGTAGTGAAAGCACGCCACCATTGCCCCCAAACCGCTCATTTACGCAACCGAAATACACATGCCGGATTCGATATTGCCTTAAAAGTGATGCGCACATTATACAAGGCTCAACAGTCACGTAAAGGTCCATTTCCCTAAATGCTGATCTTGGATGTGTTCTCAAGGCTTCTTCAAAGGCCAAAAATTCTGCATGCCTTGTTCCCTTTCTTTGGAGTTAGTCATACAACCGGCAGCGACAAGATGTAGATGAATGCGGAGGGAATGGGCGTAAGCCAAGGTACATTCATGGATTTATTAGTATCGTTAATCCCCTTTCCAATAATTTTTCCCTGATAAACCAAAACGCAGCCAACAGGTGTTTCGCCGGAAGCTAAGGCTTTCTCTCCCTACACTGCAATTAGTTCAAAGTTATCAGTCTGTAAGGAGCAAGCTCCGCGATTCAATCGGGAAGATACCATGTCAAGGGCCTGTTGCATAAAATATTCATGATCAACAGGGATTTTTGTGCAATCCATTATTTTTGTATCCTTCGACCTTCTTTTCAAAATACCAAATATAGAGGAAGCTGTCAAAAGAGCACCTGAGCTCATCAGTGCCAGTAATATACAAGTTAACTAGTCTGTGCTGCTAACATATTTCACCACTTTCTCAGACACACTACATCCTCAGACACCCACTCATGTGATATAAAACTCTATTTAGTTACCCCTAGAGAACTAATTGACTTGCTTGGCTTCACTGTACAGCTACTAGTCCTAGACACCAATATAGAGGTGCAAGCCTTGTCTAGGTGTCATACACAGGCTCTGTACAACTGGAGTAAATGAAATTATACTTATCTAGCCCCCCTTGCCCTGGAAAGAAGAAAAGAAGAAGAAAAAAAGAAGAAAAGAAAAGAAGAAAAGATAAAAGAAAAAGAAATTATATATACCAGAAACTAGTCAATAACAATTGCAAAAGATGGTATTGAACTATCTGTAATTAGTGCTCTAGGGCATTTACCTGGCTGTTGAGGGCCATCCTCATTGTCTGAGTCAACAATCTCAATTACTTTCACTGTATCCTCACTATCTTGTATAGAGCAGCAGCTGGTATGATCACACTATTTGCAGTTATCACATGCTCTACTAAAGTGGCCTGGTAGCCAGCAATACTCTGAAAATGGATGAAGACCTGCACTACCACAGCAAGCAATACAGGCTTGCACCTCTGGCTGCCTTCAAGATTGTATAAGAACAGCATTTATATATAACTGCTGGTGGCTTATAATCTGATACTCATTTATAGTACTGTATACAAACAAAATATCCTGCTCTGAGAAGGCCAGAACTACTCTTTGTAGGTTATTATAAATAAAAAAAGTTAACTGTCAATCAGCTACAAAGAGAGTATAATAAAAGCTCTAGAGTACAGAGATACTGATAAAAGAAAGTGCTTTATTATACAAAGATAATTAATTTTATATTCTATCAATAAATCAACTTACCTGAGCTTTGTATGTATATAGTAGATATTATAGTATATTAAAAAGAAAAAAAAGAAAAGAAAGAGATAAAAATATTATAAACTTTTCAATATAGTAAGTTATATTATTTACTAATTACTACTATATATATAAATACTTTATATAGAGCTAATTAAATTGAAAATAAATATAAACAGTATATTTAAAAGCTCTGTATATACTATAGCAATTAAAAGTTTATTTTTTCTGTATAGAATTTTCACTACTAGCTATCTATATAAAATTATTGCTATTTTTTTATATAAAATTTTTATTAAATTTCTGGATCAGACTATTATTTTTTTATATAAAATTCTTTTCTTCTTTTTGTATATACTTAGCTGTATTTTTATAAGAAATATATATATTTTTTCTCTTCTTTTACTATTGTTTTATATTGGCAGTCTTCAATTTTATATTTTCCTGAACAAGAAAGACATTCTTAACTATAGTCTTTTTATAGTTAAGAAAGAGCTTATTCAGAAATTAATTAATTAAACTTGAAAAAAGCTCTGTACAATTCTGTCTTTAGTTTTGAAATTTTGCTGATTATCTTTATAATTTAGTAATATTCTAAGATATTCTTGGAGTCCAGAAGCTTTTAAAGCCATGTAAAGTAGTAGAAGGAAAAGAAGTAAATATTTGTAGCTTGAATAAAACTATTTGAAAATTATATAGAGTTAATTATTACAGACCTACAGTATATTCTCAGGGTAATTAAATAGCAGGAGAAGTTATCCCTGAAAGGATAAACTTAAGTTCTGGAAAGTTATATAACAGAGGAGTCTATAACAAGTCTTAGCAGAATAGTCTATTTAAAATTACTCTAGTAATAGTTTATTCAGAACTACTCAAGGAAAAGTCTGTTTAAAACTACTTAAGGAAGAGTCTGTTTGAGACTACTTAAGGAGAAGTTTATTTAAAACTACTTGAAAAAGAATCTATTAAAAACTATTTCAAAAGACCTTGTTAAAAACTACTCCAGAATTCTAAAGTTATATATAAAGATAAATTTTTATTTATTATTTAAAGAAGTTTTTATAATTTCTTACAATTATTTCAGTTTATTATTTTACTCTATTAATTAAGTACTAATTATAGTAATTCAAAGCTTTATAATTTGAATCTGTAAAAACAGCTATAATTTTAATTATTTTACTATAATTAAAGCTTGCTTATATCTTTTTATAAAGACTTATTTTAAAACTCAATTTATACTCCAGTATTCTACTGTCTTAAGCTCTTAAAGTAATTAATTAAGTTTTTCTAATACTTGCTACTCTCTAAAGCTCTTTAAATCTTTATTATTATTAATTATTCTCTATCTCAGCTCTATCAATACAGAATATTCTAATTAGATTAAATTAAATCCTCTAATAATAATTGCCTCTTTTAGTTATTGAAGGAAATTAATAAAAGATATATATCTTACAGAGACAATATATTATTATTGAATATATATTTAATTTCTTGTTCAGATTAACAGGTTAATAGTTTAAACTTTACAGAGAAGTATACCTTTAACAGGAATATTAAAAAAATTGATTAAGAAAAGATAGTACCAGAATCTACAACTAGTACTGACAACAATATAAATATATTGCTAGTACAGATTACAAAACTTGAGAAAGTTCAAGAAAAAGTTAAACTTCCAGTACCAAAGCTATTAATAAAGATTAAGCTATTTGTTACAGATTTATAGTATATCTCTAAAATAATTAAATAGCAGAAGAGATTATTCCTGAAAGAATAAATTCAAGTTCTAGAAAATTATATAATAAAAAAATTTATAACAAGTTTTAATAGAATAATTTATTTAAAATTACTTTAATAATAGTTTATCTGAAACTACTTGAAAGAAAGTCTATTTAAAACTACTTGAAAAAAAGTTTGTTTAAAACTATTTAAAAAAAAATCTATTTAAAACTATTTAAGAAAAAATCTATTAAAAACTATTTTAAAAGACTTTGTTAAAAACTACTTCAGAATTCTAAAGTTATATATAAAAATAAATTCTTATTTATTATCTAGAAAAGTTTTTATAATTCTTTATAATTATTTTAGTTTATTATTTTATTTTATTAATTAAGTACTAACTATAGCAATTCAGAGCTCTATAATTTAGATTTATAAAAATAATTATAATTTTAATTATTTTACTATAATCAGAGCTTGCTTATATTTTTTTATAAAAATTTATTTTAAAACTTAATTTATACTTTAGTATTTCATTGTTTTAAACTTTTAGAATAATTGATTAAGTTCTTCTAATATTTACTATTTTTTAAAGTCTTTTAAATTCTTATTATTATTAACTATTTTCTATTTCAGCTCTACTGATACAGAATATTCTGATTAAACTAGATTAAATCTTCTAATAATAATTACCTTTCTTGATTATTAAAGGAAATTAATAAAAGATATATATTTTATAGAGACAATATACTATTATTGAATATATATTTAATTTCTTGTCTAAATTAACAGGTTAATAGTCTGAACTTTATAGAGAAGTATACTTTTAACAGAAATATTAAAAGAATTAATTAAGAAAAGATAGTACTAAAATCTATAACTAGTACTGATAATAATATAAATATATTGCTAGTATAAATTACAAAACTTGAAAAAGTTCAAGAAAAAGTTAAACTTCCAGTACTAAAGCTATTAATAAAAATTAAGCTATTTTATTACAGACTAACAGAAATTATTGGTTGATAGTAATCTAAAAGAAAGAAGTACAGTGAAACTGGAAGAACTTCTGAAGCTAGAAATTATATAACAGGAAAGTTATATAACAGAAACAGTAGACTTAGTAAACTTAGTAAATCTAGTAAATTCAGATCTACTGTATCTATATAATCTACTAGATCTACTACAGATTTTTTATTATATATATAAAGAATATATTTTCTCTATCTTTAAAAATAGAAGTCTTCTACTTTGTATTCAATAACAATACTGATTTTAAACTTATTTTTAGTTCTAGATTACTAGCTATAACAGTACTGCAATTCTACTTTGATATTATATATACTCTATCTTTATATTCTATTAAACCTTTTCTAATATACAGTGCAAGGCTGTTTTCTAGCTGGATTACTTTATTTCTTTAGAAAAGTAAATTACTCTCTATTACTATAATAAGCTAAGGCCTACAATACCAGCTTAGAGTAATAAA
>PDNA01000100.1:0-113115 GCA_002573605.1 Polytolypa hystricis UAMH7299 | reverse complement strand
CAATCAGACAACCTTTGGCTAAGAAACTCTAACTGGAGGGGGGGGGGGGGGTCGGATTTGTCAATACCCATCAATTAACAAGCATTTTTAACTCCTCCCCTCCCTGATCGCTTAACCATGCTGTACTACGTACTTCTGTTCTCCCGCTTCCGCGTGTCAGGATTATGGCCTCGGATTGCCTGCCTAAACAAGTCTGTTTTGCTGGGCTGCTTACATCCTTTAGCTCCAGGGTCCAATTTCACGCTGCATATTTTATGTCTTTTAGGAATGTAAATTAATATAGTACGCAGGGGAGGGGGATGAGATGGGGGGCGGCTAGTTGTATGGCCTCACTCTTTCAACAGAACAACCCCCACCAAAATAGATTAGCAGATTATATTGACCTCGGAGATATGGCAGTAGGCTTAGCCAACTTGAGCATGATGAGATTTATGTGGGACATGCATGTAAAAAATAAAGGGCATAAACATCCCTCCATGATTCCTTCGTCGTGAGTGTTGGGCGGGGGGGCCCCGAGGAGGACCTTGGAGGGGTTGGAAGATGATTGGGGGGGGCTGGAGAAACTTCTACGTCCGAACTAATCAGTGATCATGGCTTGGAGGGACAACGTCTTTTTTCTCTTTGCTATGTCTGATTGTACAAAAGATGCGCACAATTCATGGGGTTCTCGGTCAGCATCGTCAAACAAACTCCTCTTTCTGCGGGGAAATCCTCGCTAAGGCCTGCCGGACTATGCTTGATAGAACGACCCACAGGCGACCACTAACTAGCCCACTGGTAGCGAAGAAGTACAGATGGCTTTTGTTTGATCATGGCTCGTGGTTGTGATTTGCTGGGCAAAGAACCCAAAACCAATACGCGACTTTAAGCGCATGAGAATGGTCCTCCCAAGACTTGTGGGGAAGCTGCAACTCGTAATGTGTTTCTCCAGTCTATTATAATTGGCCTTTTCATCAGGTTTCCCCCCTCTCCCCGCCCCATCAGGACGCTCCACGCAACGTTCCTGGGAGAAGGGAACAGTACGGAACTTTAATCATGAATTCATCGCCATGGATTGGCTCTTCGGGAGTTTAGTATCACCGAAGTACATATGTAATTTAAGTACTCCTCACATCCCAAGGGATTGGTACAATATGTTGCACCCAGTGCGAGAATGGGGATGGTGGGAGTAGTGTGTCACAAGAAAATTGGAGCTGCACAGTGCATTACTCTAAATATAATAAGCTCCTACCATCACACTGGCCCCAAGGAGGAAATCAGAAGAAGCTCGGTAATATTCGGCAAATGTCATTTCCACACTATTGGGTCTTCTCCAATAATGGCATGTTTGGCACCCATATCGAGCCATGGAAGCAGAGTCACGCCCTTTTTCGCTTCTTGACGTAGGTTGCCAAACCTGGTATAAAAAAAACATGGAACGCAATGCAGATACATATGGGTTTGGGATGGCGTGGTTGTTCTGACAAACTCCGTAGATCAAACGCCCTTTTCGTAGCTTGCTTGCGTCAAATTACGTGATGGCCCTGTCCTTTTCACTTGGTTGCACTGTTGCAGAAGCGTAGATCCTCCCCCCCCCACACCCCGGATCTCCGCCATAGCCACTACGTGTTGTGTAACGTTGGACAAACAAATCAAAGGTCGGCATGAGCGATCCTGAAAGGTCGGGAAACATTGTGATGGATGTCGGCTAGTCCTAAATCTGCAATGGAAGAGTGGCAAGCCACAAATCTCTAAGCAAAAAAAAGAAAAAAGAAGAAAACGAAAAAAAGCCACAACGCTCAATTTTTCTGAGGGAGTGGAAACGTGGTGCCGAACTGGCGCATGGCAGCATTGGCAGGTTAGAAAGGGATTATTCGGGATGGCAATTCTCCGGCACGCCGGTTATGCCGCCAACCCTTGGGAGTATAAAAGTCGATCAACCATTGTCCAAGACAATGGGACAATAAGAAAGGTTTTTGGCTTTTTGTTGTAAAGCTGCGAGTGCTGAGCCACACAGGATGGCGGAGGGGATTATCCAGCTCATCAAACCAGAGTGAGTGGATTTTTGGGTCAAATTCCTTTTGACGCCGTATCTTCTTTCCTGGACCCTGAACTTGTCACAAGCAAAACTGCTCCACAAAAGGCGGCTTGCTCTGGGGAGGGTTTCGTGGAGTTTAGTTAGTTTGAGGGGTAATCAGACAAGCGGGAAAAATTGTGGAGCAGGAATTATTGTGAAGCAATCACTTTCTCGGCATCAATCCACATCCGAATATTTCGTTGGAGCCCTTGAAAGCTTTCGGTTCTGTGGGGAGCCACAGAGCCAAAAGAACTCCATACATTCCTTGGAAAAGCTCTGGGTGAACATGCCAAAACTTCGCATTGTGTTAATTACATAACTGTTCGTTTCTCTCAGGCTTTTGATTGCCCGTTCGACGTGTACTATACAATCAATATGCACCCTGTACTCCGTAGTCTCTGCGAAGACGAGGAGCAATAATATATCACTGATCCCCTGGAGATTCCCGGACAATCCCCAACGCCGATTAATGTGTGTGTATCAAGAGCGATCCTTTCGACATCCAGGAAGCTCCGGATTGCATGGAAGATCGAATATACATATAGGACCGTGCACCGCCACAGCTGCCAGGTGAGCGTTTTTCAGTGGGTTCACCCTTGCACTAAGTCGACTGTGCAGGCGACAGCTTTTCAGAGAGCGCTTTGATCGCCTCTGGAAGATCCAGCTGCATGAAATGTGATGTTTGACCAGCCGCTTGCTAAAGTTAGTCCCGTATTACTCATTACATCGCGCAATACAGAGGACTCCCACACCTTACTTAGTCAGTCTCTCTCCCCTGGCTTGCTGGGGGAGGCTTGACGAAGTTCAGAGGAATAATGTTGGATGTCAAGAAAAAAGAGTAAAAGAAAAGCCAAGCATGCACACCATCAGATTCAGAGTTTCGATGACCCTGCTCATCAGCAGACACGGGCAAGAGATCAGTCCACACAATCTAAAAAAGTAGATTTGCAAACAGGGTCCTCAAAAAAAAAACTGGTAGGTACATCCCATGCGATCATCAAGGGCAAAGCTTGAGAATGAAACTACCCTTGAAAAAGGACATTCTTCTCTCCTTGACCAGCGGTCCGTTGTACGTTGCATCTCCGAGCACCTGCAAGCTGCAGGACGGGAATTAAAAACTTCGTGGCGAACCGTGGGCAAAAGTTCCCCTTACTAACGAACGAGTCCGAGAGCAGGAGGGAGGCCTGAGAGTGAAGGCCCAAGGGCCAACCAAGCCCCAAGGGAGAAAGAAGGAAAAAGAAACGAAAGGATTTTTCAGTTTGCCGCTGGTGCCCCATGCAAAAGTTTTAGCTAAGAATGGATAGCGGTAGCCTACTTGGCACTCGAGAGTCCACCGACGGGGTACTGACTAGCAGGGGCTGGGGCTGGGGTTGCTGCATCATGAACCCCTTCGACGATTTAGCTGCTCTTCTCGCAAGCTAATTTTGCCTAACAACGAACTGCTGTGTTTAAAAAAGGCCACGCCTAACCAACCACAGTTAGACAGCTGATCAAAGGAACCGGCTGTGCTAACTTCATCTGGCCTGGTCTCCATGATGGGGGATCTTTTTCTGAGATTTGTCAACAGGAGGGTCCTCAGCAGCGAAGAAATAAAGCCTGTCAAGCCCGAAGTCTGGCATGCGCGGGCAAAGGCTCGAGAGCACTGCTATTTTCCACTGATATTTTCAGAGGGAATCTCTTCATTAAGGTTAAGGAGGTAACTTGACTGAGGTGATCATTGCCCAATAAGAAGAACAGAGAGAAAGAGGGAGAGAGAGACAGCTGTAGGAAAGCAGAATCTTCAAAAGTATGAAAACGAGGCAGGACTCAAGAGGAGTGGACAGCCTTTGTGCGACAGAACCGCAACCACTCTTGCTTTGCAGCATGCAGGTTGCTCCGTTACATACAGTAGTAGTTACTCGCTAGCATAGTGCCGAGGGAAAGATACCATGCACACACGCACTGTGCATACACCATCAAAAGATACTGGCATCTTCAGTCTCCGGTCGATGGCACTAGGCAATGTTAGAGCGACAATTGAAGGTACCATCTTGGGAACAGTGGTGTCGATTCTCAGCTTGAACCTTGAGATCTTTTTTGTCCATCTTTGATGATCTTTTGCGGATGTCGAAGCAAGGATTGATTATTGGATGATAAAGCGAAATTGGGTTATTAGGTGACAACGATAGAAAAGAAAATAAATTGCATCCATGTCATCATAAGGCTCATCGGCGAAGCTGTGGGTGTGCTGATAGGTGAGTGGGATCCCTCCAACCTTGATTTAGATGCGTAGGCAGCTCCTTTTAAGGCTTCCACGCTACTCTTTACTACTTCTATGGCAATGCGATCAGCTCAGTGGCTTACCTGACAGGAACGATCAAAATTGTGCGGTTGGGCTTCAGCTGCGAAAATCTCTGACAACCCTTTGAATGTCGTTGGATGGAGAACATGTGCGTCCTGCAAATGTAAAAGTCTGCATTTGCCACACTAACTGTAGGCGTGGGTCGTAGGCATTTCCACAAGTTGGTTTGGTTTTGCAGCCGTCACGATGATACATTTTGCTCCATTGGACGCGTGATGTGAAAATTCCGCTCTTCAAAGACAGAGAGGAGGGTTGATTTGAAGAATCAATAATAATGTGATAATCATTTAACACATACTAGTTGGACGCAAGTGAGAAAGAAAATAAAACTTGGTATTTGAGTGTGTCGGAAAATAACTAAAAAAAAAAAAAATAAGTCATCTGAGAACAGCACCTGGCACAATTACGTCGAATGTGGGCTGTTCCTGGCAGTTCGACAAGAGTAAAGAAAGAAAGAGTGGATCTTGATGGTGTCCGTCTTTTTGCCCCTTCAAGTTCCACCTGGCACCCTTCTTTCTCGTTAATTATTTCGTCAGCAGAACTTGAGACTTGTCATCGTCATTATTGTGGAAGAAAGAATTGAGATTTTTGACTCAGACAAGGGCGTGCTTCGACGTGACCGAAATAGCACGCCTTGTTTGTTTCCCAGACATCCCTGTTCTGCTCCCACATTAGGATTATTATGAGATTATTTTTCATCTCCATAGTTAGAATATACAACAATCAATCCCTTGGAGATGTGAGCATAGAGAAGAATGATACTCCGTAAGATCACGAAGCTAAGGGCAGCGCTGGGAGGAAAAGAAAAGCCAAAAGAAAAAAGAAAAGAAAAGGAGAAAAGAGGGGAGGGGACGGGAAACGGGTGACTGAACATCCCCCAGATCGTGCCATCCGCCGGCATCCACAGTTGGCAGAAAAAATACAGTCAAGTGGGCCCGCAAATTGCAATCAATCGACGTAATGATACGATATAATATACCGGAACAATAAATTACCTAGGCCCCACCAGGCAGAATCCCACACGATCCACGCCACACCAACCAATCCGCTCCACCTGGCTCTTCCCGGTTACTGAGTACATACTAATACTTAGTCCTTACTAGTGCTTGGGTTTTCCCCTCTCTTTGCTGCTTCTTTTCGGCCCAGTGTTAGGCGTATTTAGCGTGCTTGGCATGCTTGGCCCTGGTCCTTGCTTGGATCACCCGGCTGGGATGGCCTCCTGCACTAGGGGCCCTTGTCAGCCAATCAATTCCCCTGCTGCGTGCTGTGCTGCTCATTCGGCCATTGCTGGCTGCGTTGACGCCTTTGCAAGAACCAAAATGGAAATATTTCTCCTCTGTGTATATATGTATGACTGCCTCTCCCCAGCTGCTGAAGACGATCACTTGCATGCACGACTTCACACACTTACACACTTCACACTTTATTGACTTCTCTTCGACTATGTTTAATTGATCATTCTTCTTCTTCTTCTTCATCTTCTTCTTCTCCATCCTCCCTCGTTCCAGAGTCATGTATTTACACCCCCATTGCTAGCCAGCCTGATTGATTCTGCCCACCACCGTTACCTCTTTCCGCCCTTGTGCAACGCCAACATACAAACTTGCTTTCTCTCGCTACTTATATCCTAAACTCCATCTCCATCTTGAACTTCGTTCCTGCCTCCGACCGCTCTCTTTGGTATGCTTCGTGCCTCTCCAGCTGGGCCTGTTCTTCGCTCCTCCACTTCACATTCGACCAGTTCTCCGTTTAAACCATTCCCGTGCAAATCAACTATCAGAACAACATCAAACGGCTTGGAACGCTCTTGATTCGGGGTTGTTGATACACAGCCATGGCTACGACCTGGTCTCTCGATTTCTGCCTTGTCTGTGACCGTCAGACCCTCGGAGGGGCATATTGTTCCCAGACATGTCGATTAGCAGAGTTGGATGCCTGCTCAACCGGCTCCGAACCATCGTCTCCAACAACTGGCCCACAGAATGCATGGAGCTCAACCCGTAACGAGAATGGATTAGGCCTGTTAGGTCCAGCTATTGACTTTACGGCCTACAAATCTCCTACATCGACACACTACCACTACCCTCAGACCTCCTTCTCAACGTACGTACAATCCTCCCGTCGAGGCTTGACACCATCGTCCTCGCAAACCTCGCTCTCTTCGCTCCAGAGCATCTCTACAACCACGTCTGCCCTCTCGGACGAGGTCCAAAGTGAATTGGACGACTATGCTGGTTGTTTTGATCGAGTCCGGGACTGGAAGCGAAGACTGGCAACGTCGTGATATCCAACAAAAAAAATTACCGCTGCTGCTTTCGGAACGAACACGCAGCACTGTTTTTACCACCTTACGCTTCTACCGTCGTGTGTTATTCAATACCGCTTTCTACCGGGTCACCGTACGATTCCTTCTTTGGTGGAGCTTCAATGAATTGATATGATTGTTTGAACTTGGTCAAGCGTACTTGCAGCATCTGAGCCGGCGTTTTATCCTTTTTACTGCTTTTTACATTACCTGGGACTTTACCCACTTCGCCCTTTCGCCGAATCCCCTCCCTCGACTCCTACAACCCGTTGAACTTCTCTTCAATGGGAAAATAAAACACCATACGATAAGACGAAAACGAACCAAAAAACCCCCCCCCGGAACTTAAGCGTCTCAAAAATACCTCTCCTCTACTTCCTTTCGGATTCCACGATGGGTGCAATATCTGTCTCAAGTGGACTTGATTCTCCACCTTACTTTTTTCTTTTGTTACAGCCTCTTGTCTCCTTTGTTCATATACTCTATATTGCATGCAACGGAATGGGATAAAAATTTGCATTTTCTGGGTTGACGGTACTACGGGGTTCCATTGGATGGGGAATTGGAGCAAAGCACTGAAAAAAAATAGCATGATTTCCATTTTTCTTTCTTTTATTTGTAGGGCTTAGGGCCCCTTTTCCCCCTGCCAATATATATACTTTTTTCTATGATCTTAGGCGGTAACTTGCCTTGTGTGTTGTTTCATGTTTGTCAGGTGTATCCTGTCTCAATATCCTTTTGCATCCATGGGACTGGGGTGGATACTTGATGCGCTGGCTTGTATCTAACATGACGTGCGACTGGCTACGAAAGTCAGAAAGCTTGAAGGGCTTATTCTTGGAAATAATAAAAAGGAACCAGAAATTAAACTTCTAGGACGTCTCAGCAGAGTGTTTTTTTTTCTTTTCTTTCTGCAACCAGCCCTCTGGCCTCGCCCCGTCTCTGTGACACGGGAAGAAGAATGTAGGTCACCAAGGTAGGGCCACCAAGGTTAACGGGACCATGCAATGTCTGCATATATGCCCCATTCATTCTTCATCCCAGAGTTTCATTCGACGTCGATCCTGCTTCAGAACAGATGGGGAAATCCGTTTTTTCATCTTCTCTCTTTCTCCACACGTTCCAGATTCCGTGATAAAATAATTTGAGAGAATAATGGTGTCAGATTTTTCATTATTATTATTTATTTATTTTAATCCTCCGTTTCATTAAATTATTCCGATGCCTGTCGATATTTGTCCCAGAAGTTTGATTGGCTTTTTTCTTTCCACTCCCCACCCACCACCAACCAATCTCGCGCCGCGCCGCACTCTTACTCAAATATTTTCATTTTCTCCAAGTTCAAGGCTCAAGAGGCAAGACGAAAAGGTGTAGTCGTGATGTTCTAGGCAGGGATATCTAGTTAAGACGTCTTATTCTTTATTGACATTGATTTCTTTTGCCTCTTCGTGGTGACTCAAGACTAAAACTACGCAAAAAACATGACTCGATATAATAATAGAATAAGCTATTTAGCACCTTTAATATGCTAAAATATGCATGCAAAAGTCGCGAGAAATGTTGCCTCAGGCCCTGCTCACTGCTCACTGCTCACTGCCCAGGCGCCTCAGGGCCCCTCGGGCCCCTCCCTCTTTTGCCCCCTGGGACCTTGGAAGCTGGGATTGGATTCTAGCCGCCTATCTGATGGCGGGCAGGGCCGCAGCGATCGTTGTAGATAGATTAATCTCTTTCGCCTATTGTGCCTGCTTTTGGTTGTTTTTTTGAGCACCTTGAAGCCGCAGGTGTTTCTTAGTTTGGTTGTCCTTCTATCGACGGCGAAATTTCGCTCGTTTTCGGAGTACTTTAGTCAGTTTTAGTTGCTTTCATTACGGAGTATATTGTGCCATTATTCAGATTCTTGCGAAACACACACACACACGCACACAGAGACTCCAGGGGCAATAATTATTCAAGTCAAATTACACAGAAACGCAATGGAGGGGGGCGGCAAAAAGATGTCAGGATTTTTATTTTATCCTTTCCTCTTTTTTCCCGGGTTGCACGCGGCACCAGCTGAACGAGCTCTGGAACTCTGCAACTCTGGAGCCAAATAGAAAAATGTTATTGATGTTGTTTTCGCAACCAGAGCAGGCAGCATCACACAAGCTTGGAACGACAAATCGGAATGCAGAGACGCGGAGAGTGGCACTGACATCAGGCTACCATTCGAGGGAATTTAATTGGATTCTCTATATACATATCTGCCATGCCGTGCAGATTGACATTGTAACTGGTCCACACATTCTATCTTACAGATATGGAGCTGTGGGGACAGAAAAAAATCCATAAGGAAAAAACCGGGCGTCGTTTTTCTTTCTTTTTGCTTTCGCTATTTCTTCTTCTCGCTGGTGATTGGCACATACAGACAAATTATGTATGTATGTCTGTATGTACAGTGCGAGAAATGCCTAAGCTAGGGCTTCTCGCAGGGCTGGGTTGGAGAGATGGAGGGTTCGCACCAAAAGTCCTTCAACCAGCCCAGCCCAGTCCTTTTCGATATTTACGTATGTCACTATCCTGCGAACTGCCAGCGCAAGCAAACAGGCTGCGCTGGAGTAAGTAATAAGTGGATAATCATGGGATTGTGCCATCTTTCTCAATATGCGTGTAATTGACTTCAACGTGGCTGGTCTGAGAACGCGACAAGTATACACGATAACAATTTCCCTTGAAATGCCGAGCGTGTGTTTTTCTACATATTTCCTTGCCCTGACCAACTGGGTTCGCTTCCGCTGGGGCGCTCGAGCTTATTTTTTGTCGTACCTTGCTCTGACGCTTCGGTTTGTCATGGTTCGTGGTGGTTAATGTAATCAATAATGTGGATATCAGGCCTGATTCCTGAAGCTGGATGGCATTGTAGTGATTGGTCCCTACAGGGGCGACGGAATCAGCAGCACAACAACTATGATACATATTCAGTTAATTGATACAAACAAAGCCCAGAGTCAGAACGAGGTGTGATTAAACATCCAATTGGCAAAAAAAAAAAGAAAAGTATACTCTGTATGATCGACCGGATCAGCTAGCCCGCCGCATTGATCTCCATCTTCATCCTTGACGCCGATGCAAGGTCATCATTTGCACTGATTACTCCGAGCACCGATGAACTGACAACATGAAATGACGACGCTATCCGGCGAATTCCTTTTTTTTTTTTCCCTTTCTTTCTCTTTCTTTTGTGCGGGTCTCGGTGGGGACCTTGCAAGGGATTTTAAAACCGGGGCAATGCTGCAAGAATGGCATACATAACCCCTTCGCTATGGCCCTCTCCATCGAAAAGGTAACCGCAAGCAAAGCCTTGTTATGTTGTGCATTTTAAGCTTGTTCCACAGGGATAAGTAAATAGAGAAATGCAGGCATCTCGAAGCGACCCAATTCCCATCAACTCTGAGCGAAATGCTTTCGTTCTTCTCTCTCTCGGGAAAAAAGCTGTATCGTCATCATTCCTCGCCCGTCGCCATCATCGGCATCGTGTGCGTGTGTCGTTGTCTGTTGTACTCGGCATCTAATTCATTCATCACCCGTAGCGGCAATGAAGTGTGTGTCAGTCCGGGTGGCGTGAAGGGGATAAAATAAATAAATTCCACATTCCCTGCAGATTTCTCAATGAAATATTGCCCATGTCAGTCTGGCAAGTGGGTGCGGCACAATCCGTTATTATTGACCCCACTTCGCCGTTTTTGATATTTTGGCAGCAGATGATGATGCTCTCTTCACTCCGTTCTATTTGATGAACACTACCAATGACTATTGTTGAGGTGATGGCGGTGGTCTGACAAGAAAGCCGGCCCCCGGCGTATTCTTTTCTCTCTCTCTCTCTCTCTCTCTGCGTGGAGCCTTTAATAATACCCCTGATTAATATGCATTGTTGCCCGATATAATAAGGATTAGTTACTATTAGTTTATTGTGTCGTACCTGATCTCATTCTCATTTCCATGGTGCCGTAACGCAGGCTCACTGCGTTGCCCAAGCACCCCTTCCCCACCCCCGTCTTCCTGCATCGGCGCCCCTCGGTCCTTAAACTGCGATACTAGGATTACAACTCCTATATTTTTTTTAACTCCCGGCCAAGCTGTGAGGCAAAAATGTTTTGGCTACGCTATCCGCTCGGAGATTCGGGGTTTTTCTTTCAACGAGTTGTGACTTTGTCGGAGCTATGTCAGAATCCCACAAGTGCTACATACTCCATCATCATGACCCCTTTTCTTTCTGATTATCAGGAGGCGCGGAGTGTCAGAAAAGCCGACCACAGGTAATTTACTAGCAATAATTACGTTATCGTCGTTACTTCTACAACGTGCATTATATGACAAGAATCCATGGCTTGATGGCCTATTGGCTGCAGACTTTGCAGTCGACAAGCTTCTTTTCTTTCTTCCCTTTTTGTAGCGAGCATATGGACCGGCATACTTGTTTTATTTCGTTTCCCTTCTGCATATGCCTCATATTCACGACCTTTACATTCTGGCCACCCTAGGGCTCATGATAATTGAAGAAAAAACTGGGAATATCAAAGTGATTCAGCAAAGATTGTCAGGTAGGGGAAAATGAAATTTTGCTATATGCAAGGGAGGCGTTTTTTCTTTCTTATCAATTCAATCAACTCAATGGCCGAGGAAGATAGAGTAATGGTCTTGATATTGCAATGAAAGTGGCCAATATCTATGATACACGACAGCAGCAGCAAACATGTACTTTGAAAAAAAAAAAAAAAAAAGGGCTTCGGAACAACATTCATCGTGTAACCGGACCACTAAGCTCTGCCGGGCTGACTGACGATTATTTTAAAACGTCGGCAAGCTAAGCCAGCATTGCTTGCAGTGATCGGGCGACGCAGGGCGCCAATAATAAAGTTGAATATAGACAATCCTCATACAAGAGAAAAAAAAATAGGTGCTTTCAAAACACCCCCCCCCCCCCCGAGTCAACATGGGATGCAAACGCATCATGCGATACCATGTGCTGTCCCCCAACACAAGTCCGGAGAGGGGCCTATTTCTTAGGTGCAGTAACCGGATGAAATGAGGCAGCGTAATGCCCCAGCTCACTGTCCTATAGATGTCACTCTTCCTCGATGACTTGCTGGTCCCGCCTCATATCATTCAAGCTGCGTTTGGATGACTTCGCTTTGAGTCGTTGTCGTTCTGCCCATTCACGGCTTGCCTGGCGACCCCTCTCAGCAGCCTCTACTCGTGCCCTTTTGGCGGCTTCTTCCTTTTCCCGACGTTCTCGTTCTCGTTCCTGTTCTTGCTGACGCTCTCGGTCAAATATTTCCCTTCCTCGTGACCTCTGTATCAATGGATCCGTGTTGGTAGTACTGACACCGGAGGGAGACTTGTTAAAGCTAGGACAGCGGTGAAGAGAGGGGCCATTCACGGATGATAGTGGCGTGCCAGGTGAAACCGATACTGATCTTTGATTCATTCTGACATCGGTACGCGCTCGAGGCGGAGTGGTAGTAGTAGTCGCCGTCGTATCAGTTGAGGCCGTGTGTAAAGAACTTGTCCGCGATGGCACAAGTTTACCAATTGACGGATTTCTTGCAAGCGTAGGCTTCCTAGGAGTAGATCCCATCCTGTTTTGAGCATCGTCGGCCTTGAGATTCGCTCGAATCCGACTCGAGATGGTTTCTTTGACTGGAATAGACGGAGTGGAACTAAGGCGCGGATGTCGTGCCTTGAATTCCTTTTTCTGTTGCGCTTCTTCCGCAACTTTTGTCAGACGTTCCTCCCATTCTGCTCGCTGCCGTCGGGATATTGCCTCGCCGGGCAACTCGAAGGTTGGGCGCATTGGCGGCTTTGACGTGTTGCTCAAGCAAATCGAGGCAGGTCGAGGTCTGCCAGTTTGAGATCTGTTAGGGCCCAAGGTCGTATTGGATGACAAGGTGGGATGGCTAGACTTCCTGGACATGGTGCGGTTTATCGATGCCGAGCTTGGATTGTCCCACTGCGTGCTAATAGCTGTGTCAGCAGGGTCGATAAGTACCGACTTCGGACGCCCGCTTTTAATTGCTGGCCTCGACTTGGGTGCTGATACTTGCGATGCGCCATTATTCCTTAGTCGTTGGGTCCGTGTGGGCTCCTGAGTGACCGCTTCTCGTCGGCTCGTACGGGCGCTTCTAGTGGGATTCGCCCTTAGCTGCTCCTTCGATACCGCTTTACGGGGAGGCCCGATGTCCGTGGGAGTCCCCGCTCTGACGGGAGAATCCAAGGTGTGATCTTCAACTGTTGGCAACGCGTTCCCAATCTGCTCGAGCGCGTCTTCCAGCGCGTCTATCGCGTCTAAAGGATCTTCAACGCGCGTGAAGTCCAGATTTAACCTATGAGGATCAGATGATAAACTGGGACGGGCGGCGCCATTTTGCTGCTTGCCTCTTAAGTTGTGCTTTGAAGGCGATCGCGTTATGATAGATTGCACAAACGAGTCATCGGAGCCATAGTCATCTATCGACGGCGCTTTCACAGGGCTTCTGTGCCGGTCCGGGTCAAACTTGGGGGTTTGAGGCTTAAGCTGTCTCCGACGCATAGACATTGTTCATGTCGGTAGGTAGGAAAGTACTGCCAGGCAGGGAGAATAAGGGTATCGTAGATACTCGCCCTGTGGCGGGGGTCTCGGTCTCTTTTACTCCCAACGGTCGACTAGAACGTCTTCGTAGGGGTGCTTAGATAGAGAAGTTCAATGCAGCCAATATAACCGTCGATACATGCTTTTCGCATGTATGTACAATTTCAAAACAGACGCTTGCTTTGCCAGTAGCCCATTCATAATTGAAATCGAGATCCCAAAGTAAATTTGAAGGTGGTCAGTATGAAAACTTGCAATGCGCGGCTTCTTGTTTGTTTTGTTTTCAGGGGCTAGGCCTATGCGGCTTCGGCACAATGTTTATGCGAGCATGCATGGCTATGAGGTCACACTCTCTCTATACAACAGACAAACAAGCAATCTCATGATTCAATGCGTATGTATATTCGTAAAAATCAAGGACAAAGTCGCAAGTCTATATCCAAACTCCCAAAAACCGAGGTATCATAGTATAACTCCAGAAACGCCCGCTTAATGCCTCCTCATAACGCTCAGTCGCCGCACATAGCAGAAAGCTTATCCTCCTGTTTACCCGGTTCCGGCCTCGTTCTGTCTCCTCGAATCCGACAGCTCAGCTGGAATGCGCACTAGTGTTGCCGGTAGAGGAGGTTCGCTGTCCTGCGTTCTTGCTTGATGCCCGGCGCCGTTTCCTGTACTTTGAGCTGCTTGCACTAGATTGTACCACGGTGGTTAATTAGAAGAACGAAGGATCTGATCCCACAGAGTAAGACTTACTTGATGCCATCCTAATAGCGCTAAGTACACTCCCCCAGTTGGCCATTACGCAGGCGACAGCTGTTGGATCAGAAAGTCAGCGGCTCGAGCGCAGACCACCAAAACACACAAGTGGGAAGTGCAACTAACCTTCGGTGCCGTCTTTCAGCGTCTCCAACTTCGCCTCCAATGTTTGCATTTGTGCGGCCAGACTGTCACTGATGTCACGAAGCTGTTTCAGATTCTCAAGCTCAAGGCGCTTTGCTGCAATGCGCGCAGCGAGGGCGGATGACTGTTGCGACGTGTTGCCATACACATTGGACTGCCGAAGTGAAGCTGCTGCCCCACTGGAGGGGAGGATGGTCGTGTGCCGAGGCGGCTGGGCCATTATCCCGGATTTAGTAGAGAAAAGGGGAAAAAAAAGAATGCACGCGTAAATTTATTTGGGACGTGAAATTGGAGCCCGCAGTGATAGTCTGACAGAGCAAGCAAAGTGTTGACGATGCTGGTGGTGGTCTGGAGGGGCAGTTTCTCCCGAGGCAACCCACTCTGGCGGCAGTTTAAGGCGAGGCATGACGCTAACCGCATTTGACCAAATGTCAACAATGACTTTCCGTCTCCATCGCAACTTGCAAAGTCACTGCGACTTTCTTTCAGGAGAACAGCGATGACGGATACGACCAACTACTAACTGATACAGGTCTTAAGCTTTTGTTGTTGCCCTTTTGGAATGTTATGATTCCATCGCCTGATTCGTCTGAGCTTTTAAAACCAAGAAGCACTGGGGTGACGGTGACGGTTGCTACCAGAGCAGCTCCAGCTCTCCGATTACCATGGCCCGTTTAAACGACCTTCCTGCGGCCGCAGAGTCATTCGACTCTTGTAAGATTACATTTGATACTATGTCCTGCTGTTGTCAGATTACTGATTCACTCTAGTAAAACGCCGATTCATTCGACAAAACCGCGAAATCGCCCGTGCCAACTCGATCCAATCGCTGCGAATAAGAGGCTTAGAGGCCGAAGTTGCTCGTCTTCTTGCAGAGAACGTATCCCTCCGTGAAGAGGTTATTTCTGTAAACCATGAGCTTGATCGTTGTCGACCAAACAAGCGACTTGACCAGGAAATCGATGACATAAAGGGGAAACTCGATGCAAAGCTGGCAGAACTAGGAGGTTTACTCACAGACCTAGGGCAATTGCCCCGAAAAGTGGAACGGATGACGGAAAGAAACGGGAAGCCAAATAATGGAGGATTCCAGGAAGGGCCCGGCTCATACTTTCGCCGCTCTAGCATAAAGGGCTGCAGAGGATCTCCAGGAACTGATGAGGGAAGACTGCCAGCCATCCTGGAGGATAGATCGTATCCTAGATTGTCGTTGAGGTAAGTCTACGTGTTTGGATTCAGACCACTCTGGCATGTAGAATATCAACGGCTAACAGCTTGACAGTAGCAACGCAGATTCGACGGAAGACCAAGATGTGAATGAAAGCGTCCTAGATTTCGAGCGTACATTGAACGACGTACCGGCGACATCAGAGTGGAACAACCCGTGGCCAGGCGCTGAGGATACAACCCCCGAAGGGGTCGATGGTAGAGCGGTACAGGTACAAGAACAGCCGGCGAGACGGAAGAGGAGAGACAGCTCCCTGCTAAAGGATATTAATCTAAACCCGGAACCTGGATCGAAACAACAAGATACAAGCCCGCCCTTCTTAGCTAAGTCGGGATACAAGCGGAAGCTGTGTGTTAGAGATGAGGAAGACTCCATTTTCCAGAGAGCGGACGAACTTGACGGCTTCCAATTCACTCGACTCAGCGAGGCCTCGCTGCAGACGAAAAATGAAAATCCCATACCTCAAGAGCCTATGGGCAAGCCACAGCGGAAGGAGCGACAACCTACTCGTCGTGCCTTGGGACCAAGTATGTTTCTACTCTCTAAAATTGCCAAGCGTGGAGCCCTACTAATAATATCCCTATAGAAAGTACCAATGCGAGCATTGCGTCTCCAACCAAAATGTTATCAAGCGCGAAATCACGCCCAGATTCTGATAAAGAATCCTATAGACCTCCAAAATCAATCGATCAAGCAGAGAGCAAACGGACAAAGGCAACGGATCGAGTTAGGTCTATTAAACAGAGTAAACCAGATATTGTGGAGATCCACCTACCCGAAGACGTTGGGCCAAACGAAGAAGTCAGCTGTGATCCATCTGAATTATCTGCCGCTCATGAGACTTTCTTTTTGCAGCCCGCGGATCCGCAGCAACATCTGAACGATGCAGACACATCATCTGTGCCAAATCCAACTCCTGTACCAAGTAGCTCTGCTCGCCAATCAAGACGATCTCGCGGGCCGGTTAGTTATGCGGAGCCTAATCTGAGAGACAAAATGCGTCGCCCTACGAAAGATTTTGCGGATGCCGTTAGCGGAGAGGATCGATTTCGAAGGACGTCTAAACCATATTCAGAGGGAGAAGGGTGGGAGATAGGGAGTGCCCGGAAAATGGAACAGAGTGGTTCCAAGAAGAAGGAATCGGACGAAGCAATCTCTTCACACATTGGGCCAGCAAGTCCCCTCGAATCAAAACAAGAGAAATGGATGGTACAATTGCCATCAAATGTTATGACCGATCGGAAGGGGCGGACACTCCCCGAACAGAAACATGAGCTTGGCCCGGGAGACGACGAGGGCCCGTCCACGTCTAGCATTGCGATATCTACTCTCATAGGAGGAAGTAAGAGACGAACACATGGGAAACAACAGAAGCATGCGAGCTACGATATAGATTGCAGACAGCCCCCTGAAAATATCGCAGATGATGATCCCGTTGTCTCGAAGGAGGCTAAGGGTCCATCTTCGAGGTCTCGTCGAGCACAGTCTTCTAGTCTTCTCAACTCCTTGCAGGACAGCGTGGTCGATGCGGAAGAGATAATTTACGCTGCTGCACCTGTTGAAAACGAAACCGGCAAGCGTCGTTCAGCCAAGCATGCACACGATATGTTCGATGTTACAAGCCAGAAGACAACCAGGCGGACCTCGCAGGCAGTTTCAGCTAACGTCGGTTCTGACATTTCCCAAACAGGGGGGGAGACTCAAAGAAGTCAGCGAGCTGCTGCAATGCGAAGGCGTAGCATGATGCTATAACTCCCTTTGGCTGGCTCCTGGATATGTGGTAGTTATCTGGCGCGCCTATTATTATTGTTACAGGTAATTGGATTTCCCTTTGTGTTCACAGAATTTATCAGATTGAGCTTTGGATTGATTGGATAAACGGCTAGGAGCTTCTAATGTCACTTCTATTTCCTAATATCACTTCTGTCGTACCTCTGCACAGCAGCAGCTATTCAATTCTAGCAGTGCTCATGGCGAGTACGCCTATCTCCACACCTCCCAAGGTAGGTAGCCACGCTATATAGCCCTATAGCAACGAGAAGAAATGTGGAGGGGTAGCCCCTGCCGTATATTCCTAAGCCTCAAATATCTATGCATCCGCACCTGTAGGTGCTCAATAAAACAAAGGGTGTTGTTCCCCAATGGAAATGAAGTAAAGCAACCGAAGTGCTCACAAAAAAAACGCCCAAATCCCGCTCATGCTCATGAATGTCGTGGAAAAAGTCGTAATATCGATTCGGATTTTTTTTAAAAAAAAGAAGCTCAATATTCGCTCACAAGCTTCGTTCCGGCACATCTTGCGCAGCAAAATTCCAACCTCCCACCTAGGTGTTATCATTCTTTCTTCTCTTCCTTTTTCTTATACCGCGGCATGCGTTCATATGCGTTTGGACGCCGGCGGGCAGGTTTCCTTCGGGTGTGAGGTTGGCGGCCGTCACCATCCTCGTGGTGATGTCCACAGTCATTGTCGTGCGAGTGGGCATGTGGTCTGCTGCTGCTGCTGCTGCTGCGGCCACCGTTGGCCATTCTAGCCTCTCCATTACCAACGTCGCTGTCGCTGTTGTCGTCGTCGTCGCTTGAGGAGTCGGAGGAGTCGGACTCTGAACTGCTTTCGCCTACGGGACGGGCTTTGTGGAATATGCAGCACACTAGATTGTTTCAAGGAAAATTCAACATTAGGGAAAGCTTTGGTAACTAATAATATAGAGCATGCCCAAGAGTTTTAAGCTGCTGTTGCGTCTCTTTTTTTTCCTTACCTTTGGACTTTTTCCTGCCCAACCCTTCATTATCCACGACGTCCTCCGCCCATCTTATCCTTCTATTCGAGGCCTCTGCGGTATTTAATCCAGCATCGTCCTCTCCGCGTAATCTGAGAGTAACAATAACTCCGGCTTCCTCAGCGCCATCGTTTGTAGATCTGGTAGTGTTTGAAGGATCTAGCTGCATAGCTGTTGTCGCAACGCCGCGTGTTCTTGGATCTCGAGTTCGCGACATTTTTCCGTGACGCAAAGAAAAATATAACACGAATAAACCAAACGCGCAAAATTGCTTCGTAGACAGTATTTGAGGGGTAAGCTTTTGGATCTACAAAAAGTTGTAACATCTGCAATGTTCCAGTCGAGCTTCGAGGACAATGGAGGTGGAACATTACTTTTTCCGGTGGTGAGAGCCGAGGTTTTGCCACTGCATCGAGTGATAAGGGGGCAATGATTTTACAGACAGGCAGACTCTATGATTTGACTGTCCCTAGAAACATACATAGTATTGCTTTTATAGTCCTTTGACCTGAGGTATTATCATCTACAGCACTTGAACGCACAACTAAATCAGGAGTGATACCAACAGTCTCTGTATATGGGCACAACCGCAAGCAGTAGGGTTAGGAAAATGTATGAATACAACAAAATAGTTAGCTCTTTGTCTCGCTCAAAATATGTATTCCCTCTATGGTGTGACGCTCTTAGATTTTACTCGCGTTGGCTTCCGGATGTATTCAAGATACTGCCATCGCGGTGTTGCGCCATGTCGCCCCCAAACCGATCAATCCAAGGAAACCACACATGAGCGCTATACATAACTCACGAGTTTGGCGAGTCTGCAAGCAACAAGTGCACATCTGATTTGCGTTAACAGTCGTAGAGCAACCAGCCGTCGAGATCATCCGTTCGGGTGCGAGCATTGGACTTTGATGTTTCGCTCCGTCCCCGAGGGAGTTCGGCGCGAAGCTCCGTGTCAAGTCATAATTCGTCCTCCTGGTCCATTTCAGCCGGTTTTAATAGACCACCCACCTTCATCGCTCGGTCTCTCTCGGCGGCCTTCGCCTCTCTAAGAGCTTGTTCTCTCTCGTCAGCATACAACTCAGCATTATCCCCAGCAAATTCTTTTAATGAAATCAAAAAGTCTCGGAGATGCGTCTTGAACTTGGTGAAGTCATCGTTCGTAGCAAACAGGCCGACAACGAATTGTTTGATTTGAACCCTAGATAAGAGTAAGTGACTAGTCAAACTTTGGGTTGCGCATTTTTAACTTACTCTTGTAGGTTCTTGAAGGCGCTTTGCAGAAGATTCGCCACATATTCCTGCAGGAAATCCTTATTTGATGTCCCAGCAGGAGCTTGCTCTGGTGAATAAATAGGTTCCTGTATTTTTCCGACCTGCACAAAGTAGAACATGCGGGAGAGAAGCATCGCTTGTGATTTGAATCCTATGACACAGTGAGTATATATTCATCCCGACCTTTTTTTGTGACATACCAGCTTTATGATCGCTATCCGTGAGAACAAAGAAAACATCCTGTAGAATGGCAATGTAAAATTGTCGGAAGAAGATGCTCGATGTTTGAGCGTCCGTCTCTGCCATGTTGTTCATCAATTCAAGGCACATGGTAAGGCCGGTGGTTTCCACTTCTCTATTATCGTGTTTGCTGGCCCACATGCACGAATCGATAACAAATTTGAACTGGCTTGCATCCAGTTTCAATAGGGCGGGGAAACAGTAGAGGTTAATTGCCTGGAGAAGCTTGAAGAATTCCACGCGGTGTTCCGGGTATTCATGGAAATCCTTGTTGATCATTTCCAAGGTACACTCGAATACGCTCTCCATGATAATGGGGACCTTGTCTTCCATGAGGTTCTGCGGCATTGTTAGCAGCTGACAGTGGAAATGGATCTAGATATGCGAAATCAGGAGAGGATCGAAAAGGGTTAATACATACATGGAGCTTATGGATGATGGTGGTCATGACGTTTAGTACTTCAGCTTCTCGGGCGTCGGGGACGTTCTGACGGTAATCAACGAGGACAGCTTCTAGCAACGATGGAACCATATTCGCATTGACCATTTCCAAATCGTCAGCCTTTTCCACGTAAGTGTTGATGAGCTTCAGAATCTCCTTCTTTATAGTCCGCAATCCTCGAACCTTGGGCATTTTTGTGGCGATGTTTCCTATGGCATATCAGCAAAATGAGGGGAGAATTTGTGATACGAGACTGCTTACCTTCCCGGACAACGGCGTCTGATATAAGTTGACTTGAAGCGCGGTACATATTGAGCATATCGTGATAAATGCGGCCTATTTGAGAATAGAAATAAGTGCCGATTGAAGAACAAGCAGCAACATTCGTTTTCATGATATTTCCCACGATTTTTATTGTCTCCGCATCTTGTAGGATGGATGGATCCTGGTTAGCTTGACTGATGATCGCATCCCACGCGGAGTTAGGTAGGGACATTAGGTTTTCGATTAGTCGATCCTGCAAGCCTTTTTGCCCTTGTGCCGAGATCATATAGCCGCACGCCTCATAAAAGGTATGCACTTGTTGGGGTGACAAGTCACACGTAATTTTCCGCATGGTTCGTACGATTTCTTCAATGAATGGTTCGGTTTCCCCAGGCTGAAGGGCGACAAAGTGACGTTTGCACTTGCTGGCAATCTTGATGAACGTATCGCAGGCCATGTCTTGCACACCTTTTGTCCAAATTGTACGGTTAGCATGTGGGCAAACGACATGTAATAGGAAAAGAACTACCTACCTTCATGCGTTTCGTGCATAAATTCAAAAAGCTTGTTAACGACCGTCTTCAGAAATTTCCAGTGTGCCTTCAGGAATCGTGGATATTGTCCGACGATGTACATTATGTTACTCGCCACAACAGCTTTGTTGTCTTTACCCCGTTTCATTTCGGTCAAGCCAAGAAGGTCCTTGATCACCGTGACGAGGAATCTCTTCTCGGTCTCCTCATTCATGGCTCCAGAGATTGAGCCGATCGCCCAACATAGAGTATTGCAATTGGCCCAAGACCACTCAGAACCATCAACCTGTTTTGCCAACTTGTCCGCCATGATGTTTTCCGTATCGGTCACATCAAGGTGGGTCAGATATACAAGGCATTCCCTCGTAGTCTTGTAGAGTTGGATAGTATCGCTTTCCTTGACAAACTCGCGAACAATTTCACCCTCGTCATTTTCAACAATGAGCACTTCCTCGGGCCGGACCATCTTCTCTATCATGACGGTCCGTAAGCTCGAGAGGACTTCTTGATATTTGTGCTTCCGCAGAGGGTAGTTGGCGAGAGTACTTGGGTGAGGGGCTCCTCCGTTCGAAAGACCACTAACACCCATGCTGACCAATGGGTTGATGTCTGTGATTGGAAGCTGTTGCATTTCCTCGTACAGTTCCTGGACGAGTTTTGTCCAATATTCGAGGCAGATCTTGAAAATTTCTCTGTCGTCAATCTGGCTAATGCGTATGAGGTAGAAATGTGCGTGGGTCAAGTAGTCACGATTGGGAAGTTTTTCGATGAGCTACGTACAAAGTCAGTATTTGCACGGAAAAAAAAGGAACCAGGAGCTACTCACATGTAGACGAACGGTGAAGAAATTGGTGAGGAATAGTGCTAGGTTAAGCACAAATTCTTGGTCGCGAGAACTACTGGATGAGTAGGTCTGTCTGAGGTCTAATGACAACGGGATGATTTTGGACACGATCGTGAGGGTATCCGTAAACATCTGAACCAGCTTCTCATCATAGGAGTATTGTTGTCCAACTTGCTGGCCAATCTGGAGGCCACCGATTTCAGTCAGACACTTGAGGGTCACGTTCCGGAAATCGGGCACATCCAAGAATCTAGTCAGGAGGGTATTGATAATTGGCGTCTCGAAAACGTATCCCAAAGGAATCCAGTTCAGGAAACGAAGCAACGTTTCCAGAGTGGCTTTGATCAAGCTGCTCTGGTTTGCCGTGTTAAGGACCTCTGAGCACAACTGGAAAATAGAGGAAAACTCCTGGCACATTGTGTTCTTCAGGTTTCGAGCTTTGGTGGAGGTCATCTGGTCTTGGGAGTAATCGAACACCTCCTCGGATAGTAGTCGAAGAATAACCATGTTGTTTTCGCAGATTGAGAGACTGGTGTGACATGAAGATATGATCTCGTTGATAAACGTAGGCCAGTTATGCGGCCACTCTTGCTTCAAGATAGAAACCAGGACAAGGTTTAGTTTGTTTAGGAACGGTCGCTCGCTCTTCAGTTTTTCTTCCGTTTTCGAGTGCTCGATGATACAGTTTACGATGAAGTTCCTGATACCTGTAACAGAATTTGAGAATCAGTACGAGAAAGCTATACACTTTGGGAAGGCAACGCAGCCCACCTTGACACTGATCCCTCGGTAGGACCTTCCATCTCGTCATAATCACATCGTCTAGGATTTGTAGGCCGAGATCTACAGGAAGTCAGCAAGAGAACTACGCAAAGACCTTGTAGCTTGTCACATGCATTTTGTTTGAAGGTATCCCGATTCCTGGAGAATATTTCCTACCAACAGCCACGCATCGGGGCTTTGTTTAAACTGGGTTTTATAAAGGTTAGCATCAGTATTCTGCGAGAGCGGCAGGTAAAGGCTAGGTAGGTCTCACCTCGGTCAAGGTTTGTTGCGCCTGCTTCCGCTATAGATAGGAGAAACAAAAGAGATATTAGCATATTGTGCCATAAAGCCACTTTTTAGTGAACGAAGACTTACAACATCCCCCTTCCCTTCGTAAAAGGCCCGGACAGTATTGTCCAACTCTGGGATTGACACCGACATACTGCGCCAGGATCAGGGGACGCGCCCTGAGAACGGTTCACGCGTCACGCCTTGAGGTAGTAAACAGGGGTTAGGATAAACAAGGGAGTTGCAACCGCCCCAGGAAGATGCGGGGGGTTAAAAACAATCTCACTGCACGAACAAGTGGAGAATAAGAAGCAAGGCGGTGCAGGAGGGGTTGAGTGCAAGAGATTGACAGCCTTGCAGCAAGCTGCTCAAATACCTCAGTAGAGGTATAACAGATCTGAAGGAAATATAAGGCTTTTGTAGCGAAGCGAAGATGAAGACCGCGCCAGGTTGTTGAAAACGAGAAGAAACAAGATGTGGGGATCTCGCAGTCGAGAGCTTCTTGATGTTTGGAATCCAACACTTTGATAGTGGTGGCGCTTAGTCAGCCGCGGCGCTGCCCCTCAGCTTATGTAATACGTAGTGCTGCAGTCACGGTAGGCGGCGTCATTAATCCGCTAGACGCGCCAAAAGCGAACGACCCAAGCAGACGGAAGGCATATGTCTCCGGTTGAGTTGACTTCAACGTGACACGATGCGCAGCTTCTACCAGCAGAAGTCTGGCATCATCAACTTTATTTGTTACCAAACTAACTACCTTCTTATTAATCCAGCACTGTTACATAGAGTCGTCCAAAATAGCTTACTAATACAAAGTTCTATGCATAAAGACGTTGACAGCTACTTGTTTTCGAATAAATCCGGGTGTAAGTATCTTGAAGCAGGATCTAACGACAAGCAATAAAATGGAACAGAACGGCTATAAGATAATATATTTCTGTCCGGATCCTTTCGGAATGGACGGCACTGCCCTAGATCCCGTTTGTCGCAACCTAGCGGATTCCCACCGTGTCTCTGATGAAATCCTGCGGTGGCATTTCCGGCAAGCAGTTTTGGAGAACATGCGCGGCGCTGGCGAACCGATATTTGAGCATTATTTCCCACCTGGCACAGATACGCTGGCGGAGATGCGAACTGAGCCCTACGGGGAAGCAGTGGTTTGAAATGGAGCTAGCCTCAAGGCTTGGATGATATCTTGGTTAAGACAATGTAAAGCAGTAGCCAACGGTTTTCTATATTTCATATTAATCTAAAAATGAGAGAGCAAAGGGAGCAAGGAAGTGCAGTGGCATTACGCAGGTATGGTAAGGTGACCTGGAATTTTAAAAGCGTCGGTTGCGGCACACAAGCATACAACAGTATCTTAGATTTTACAACACACAGCAGTGAATATCCACAAAAATATTATGATTCTTTAGATTGAATAGGCCAGTGGACCACTTCCATGAGGAGAGTCCAACTTGACCCGGCGGGAGAGGATGGGAGGGGGCAAGTTCGGTACAATCCTAGCAGGGCTGAATCGGTAGACATCACACCATCATATGTAGGCTCTGTATGCTCTTAGAAAGCCCATGCTCTTCCTCACTGAACATATATTTAGTCAGGGGTAAGACCTGCGTGAAAAAAAAAAAAAAAAAAAAAAAAAAGGGTAATTTCCAACATGCCAGGGAAAAGATTGCATGCGGTAACCGCTTTTGCGCCAAGGGGCCGACGGAGCCCTTGTCGCCATGGAGTTCATTTAACCCCTTGCAAGCCTTGATAGTACGTCCAAGAAAAAAGAGATATCTAACCTCGGAGCAAGGAGGGATTTTCAAGTACGTAGAACAGGATACTTCTGCAGTCAGTTGGGCCTTGGGCGAACCATGTCCGGTTCCCAAGACATCTTTTCCAAAGCTGTTCGCATCTGATGGGGCAGTAACCAAATATTAATTGGAGAGAAGAGGAGGGGCCAAGATGAAAGCCTTCACGAGCGAAAGAACGAGCTGGAAAGACCCGATCGATTCCCTGAAGAATTTATGCATTGCAACCCAGGAGTCCAGGACCTTCCTGAAGAATTGTCTGGGCATTCTCGATATCGCCTAGCGGTTAAGTGAATTATTTTGACAAGGATCTAAAGATAGCCCAAGTGTGTGAGAAACAAGCACATGCATTGCATTGCTGTGATGGGGAATTGTGAGAGGTTTCAGTGGCTGGCGGCTCGATGATTCGCTGTAAACTATTCCATAGTCTGAAATTATGTTAGCTGCCGCTGGCCTTAATTGGAAGAAGGTGGAAATGAACTCCCTTGCGCGACGGGGTTGGGAATCGGGTTAGGAGGCCGTTGTGGGCAATTGGGATCTCAGAGAAGTCGTTGGGACCTCCGAGGGCGAAAGCAGCATAGCCACCTTGAGTCTTGTCTCCAGCAGCGCGTTGGGGGAGGGCGGCAACGGCTCACCCACCTCAATATAACAGCCTGAGGGTGGGGAGTGAATCATTGGGCGGCATGAAGCCAAGTTTCCAACTGGGATCAGCCAGAGGCGGCACGACTCAAGGGGAAATGGCAGCCGTGAACAGACGACGAGCGAGCGGCATGCGGGTATTTGAGGCGCTACTGCGAAAGAAGGGGAGCGTTAATTTTGCTCAATGCAGCACCTTGCTGGGTCGACAAGCCAATACTTTTCGCTCCCCTCCCTCCCTTTGGAGAGGCTGCAGGGCGATGCAGCTGGAGCGAAATTACTAGCCGGGACAGGCAATACTTGTACGCGTTTGTACTGCTGTATCAGTGTAATCAAACGACGGACAAGGTTGAACGTGCTGGGATAATTTCCTCCTCTCTTGGCCCTTCCTCCTCTGCGTAGCCGCCAAAACTCAAAGCCCGACTAGTCACAATCTGGCGGTTCGGGAAGCGAGGATCGGGGAAGCAAGCGAAGGAGAAGAAATAATTGTGCAATGCCCGCGAGGACCACACCCATAGAGGCCTAGCAGATGCAGTCTATATCCAGAGTACACACAGGTTTTATTATTATTATTATTATTATAGTGAGTGAGTGAGTGAGTGAGTTGCAGCGAGCGGAGGGAGTACTGTTATTATCCACTTTATTATTGATGCTAGAGCCTGGACAAACCAGCATGATTGGGACATCGTTTATGGTTGTTGATAGGTCACGGACATGGGTGCGCTGCGAGCCTGCAGCCCTGGGAGCACGGTAATATTGCCAGGTAAGCGAGGACAAGTTTGTTGTGGCGCTGGAAAGATGGCTGACGAGCGACTGGCGGTTGGTTGGCGACTGGCGCCTGGCACGCAATCTGTAACGAGAGTAACGAGCGGTATTCGCGGGCTGAGAGGTTTCTTTGATCAAGCAGCCAGGGTTCTTCTCAGCAGGGAGGCGGGAAACAGCGGTCTCCGCCAATCATATTCATTGTCGCTGAGTGACGCTGCGGCCCTGCGGGTGAGACATTCTCTCCATCTACCGTCAGGCGGTAAAGAGCCTGATCCAAAAGAGGACACTTGTTTGGCAGGAGAGAAGGCAATCGAGCGATGTTTCAAGTCACCTCTTCTAGGCTCCTACACAATCTCTCAACTTTGAAGCGCTTACATCCAATGTCAAGCCCACCAATGGTTCGATTCTCCTTGCCAAAAATCAACCTGTGCGGGATGGATGGGGGCGAGCTAACTTGGTCAGCCGCTTCCATTCGCTCAGCGTCCCGCCCAACGTCGCGGTCCAAGGTTTCTGTTGCCGACGATACCCCTGGTCTGGTGCGCTCACAGTTGGCCAATCAGACCTTCAATGGCCGCCTTGGCTCTGCAGATGTGTGACTGTTCATCCGACGCTCGCCAACGTTGCTCTTCCACAGCAACCAGGGTAAAGAACGAATGGGGTGTGGACTCACGGTCATGATCGATAAAACGGCAGGTCGTGGAGAGTCCAGTCAAAGTGTTCTGTATCGTATACGCGCCGGACCAGGAAAGTTCGCAAGTGTGATGCTATCAACGCAGAATCAAAGCCCGTGCACACTTGGGCAGACAGAGCCCACGAATCCGCGATGAGGACAAGGCACAGACTTATCCGCGACAGGCGGTAGCAGTCGGAGTAGCCTCCTTGGCCATTCGGAAAGATCTCCAGGGCTAGTTTTGGCGTTACATAGCGCGCAACGAGGTACGACTTGCTGGTTTCACTTGTTGGGAGAAGCGACTCTGCCCTGTGTACGGAGGACAGTGTCTTCCCTTCTGTTTCTACTGTGTACGAACTATGTTGATTCTACAAATCGGGAGGGAAAATTGTGATGTGTCAGAAAGCAAGAATAATCGGGAGGATTTTTATTGTTTATTATTGTTATTATTATTATAATAATTATGATGGTGATTTTTTAACGATGACGACGGGAGCTGGAATTGAGGAGGATTGTGATTGGGGGGGAGAGGTAAGTCTTCGTAAACGGCAACAATAAGGTGGCGACAAGCAAGCGGCCAATAAGGCGGGCTTGAGAAGCTTGTTGCTTGGCTCTGGCTGCGGTGATCCAGTCATTGCAGTCAGCTCGCCATGTGCGGCAAAATAGTCGAGGCTGCCCCATGCAGTGCTGCACCGCCTGGTACCGTACCGTACACCTGCCGTAATCTGATGCGATACGGTGACGTATTTCAGGCTCTCAGGCTCCAGTGGGCCCTGAGTGAGTCCCACTTTCTGGGTAAATATAGATAGGAACAGAGGGCGTGTTTCTGTTTTTGGGTCAACTGTTGGCGTTTCTCAATTTGCAGGCGAAACAAGAGGAATCAACAGGAACAGGGAAGAAGACCAGGACGAGGGCGCAAGGGGCTGGTGAGAAGGTAACAACAATACACGTAACGTAACGGGCAAGGGGTGCCAGGAATTAGGACGGGGTTTGGCGGTGGGCCAATCACGCGGCGGCTGCAGCCAGGGTCAGGCCTGTGTGACGGGCGGTGAGCACAGCCGGCGCGCAGAACCCGCTCGCCGCTCTCCAATCCGCTGGTGGTCCAATCCTGGCGCAAGCGACAGCCGAAACGAAACGATACAGGCGCCTTACCCACCCGCCCAGCCGCTCGTTTTAGCAGCCTAGCACCCCGGCAGCTTCCCTCCACTGCCAACTGGAACTACCGCTGGCCCTGTACTGCTCCAAAGGTCGCAGGGCGGTAGACGAGACGAGACGGCGCAGCCTGAGCCTGACCGTTGAAAGCAAACTAGCGAATTAGCGAGGCCGCTGCGCTCTCAAATAGAGTAACCAGCACGCCCAGAATTAATAATAACAATAATACTCGCCAGTCCGGCAAATCCCATCATTCCCCCCCCCCTCATTATCCCCCGGCTCCACTGGGTTACTTTTCCTGTCCTTAGCCCATTCCTGGCTCTTCAAGCGTCTACCCTCAACTCTCTCGTGTCCTGTCCGCTTCGCCCACATCCGCGGGTCCCCTCCTCCCATCCCTCTGCCACCTCAAGAAAAATCACTACCTTAATCTTCTACCAGCACTCTGAAAATCCTGTGGCTGCTCTTTGTCTTAGCTCAGATCGTGGTGCAGTTGTTATTTTGTTGACTGCGTCTAGTCGTATATATCTGTGTTGCATCATCCGCGCCTAGCGATTGCTATATCTACGTGCAGCTTGCGGCTCTCCTCCCAGCGCTCTCCAGCTCCGCGTCAGCAGTCTCGCTGAACAACCTCACAAAACTACATTCCTCCGGTGTCCTTTGGCATACTAGTTTCTATTTTACTTATCTCATTACCCTACCCTCCATCTCATCATTTTCAATCCATCATTTTCGCCTAGTGTTTCAAAGCTACCCTTCTTGTCAACGCTCCACAACCCTGCTCTCTTTAGATCGACCCAAAGGTATGGCACCCGTCAATCGGATAATATTCCCTCTAAAAAAAGACAAGAAACCCATTGGCATTGGCAATCCTAACCCCGCAACTAGTCCTATTCCTCCTCTCACTGAGTATCCGCCCGGTCCTTTTTTTTTGCCCTATCTACGCGTCTTTACTGCATCGTCCTCTTCGAAACACTCATCTTCCAAACACTCAACACACTGGCTGTAGAGATCGGTGTACTTCAGCGCATCGCCATGGCTGCTGTCGCCTCAGCTACAGTAGTCAACGGGAATCATGAGAACGGGAAACCCTCGAGCGTGGACCACAGCCCGTCCCGATTCACCGCTGTAAATGGAAGGGACCAGTCTGCTCCACCTCCTTTGAACGGCAGCTCGGATGGTCAAGCCAATGCTCCCCGTAGCGACGAACGTGCGGACTCTCTTGATCGAGGTCGCCCATCTGGACAAGTTGATACACCATCTCACGGAGATGACGCTGCCAATGCTCTCAACCACGACCAGGAAGAATCACACCTGGGTTCTGATAGCCAGTCTGGTAGCGCGAACCGAAACAAGCGAAAACGCTCAGAGTCAGATGAACGCCACTTTTCTCCCTCATCCTCTGGCCACACCCCAAGTCTTTCGAGAAGTCCCATGTCCAGGTTAGATGATCAGGTCGATCCACACATGCCGCCTACTACTGCAAATGGCACGTCGCATACACCGTCCGTTGCTGAGCCCGAGTCGACACCTAAACCTCATCAACCTACCCTTGTGCCTGCCGAGAGACCCGAGACCATTCAGGCCCCAGCTCCCAACGTACCGTGGGATGGCTATGATCCGCATTTAGCTGGCCACAATCACTTGGCACAACAAATTGACTCTTCAGATGCACAGCTTGCGGAGGCTCTTCAACGCGACGCCCAAGTTCCAGATGCTGCATCGAAACATTGGGTTCCTGCTGCAACCCGTCCTGAGAGTGAACCCCTGGAAGTCAATAACAACCAAGCAGCCTATCCCCAGAATCTCCAGACCCCGCAAGATAGGCCGCAGGCTGCTCTTCAAGTTGGTCCCAAGAGGAAAAGAGTATTCAGCAATCGAACTAAGACTGGCTGCATGACGTGCAGAAGAAGAAAGAAAAAATGTGACGAACAGAAGCCATCATGTAAGCGCCTGCCTCGCGATCCGTTGCTTGTACAACTCCTGAATACTCTCCAGTTTACTAACCCATAACAATTTGGTAGGCAATAATTGCTTGAGAGGAGGATTCCTTTGCGAAGGATACTCATCCAGAAGCACATGGCAGAAGCCGTCCAATGCCAAGGGCCCTGTTCCTCTACAGTCAAAGAATGGCTATTCCGCTGAGGTGCCCAATCCTTACGCCCCAGAAATGAGCCCTCAACGCCATGACAGAGCACCAACTGCAGTTCATCCGGACAATGGCAAACCTAGAACAGTCTCTCTGGAAGAGGGAGATCGCACATCGTACATTGCTAGTCCACCTGGTCCCGGATCCAGAAGCTCCTGGTCAAAGGGTCCATGGCCCGCGACAGGGCCCCAGCCGTACATGACTGAACATGGGTCAAAGCCAGAATACCGCGATGGTCCTCCTGTTGGTGACATGCCTCGACCAGAGCAGCCCAAGGCTGATTACCATGTGGCAGTGAGGGAAATGTCGCAACCAGGCCGTGCCAAGACAGGCGTGCCGATTTATCCAAACAACATGGAGCAGCGTCCTGGGCATCCTCCTCATGTGGACGCTAGTAGTTATTCCGCTCAAGCACGGCTAGCTCTCAATAATATGGAGCCACACGTCAATTATGAGCAACCAACAACAGGCAAAACCGAGAAAGAGAAAATGGTCGACTGCGAACAATACCGACCATTGGATCCCGTGCTCGTCAAAGAGCGTGAACGGTGTAAAGCTGCACTTTGGCGGTATAACAATGCTGGTAACCCGCTTTTTGGTATCGACACGAGCGAGAAAAATCGGCTGTTGAAGCAGGTCTTAATACCCACCGAGACCCCGGTTGATACCAGTACCAGCCCGCCCCGTGTGGGAACTCTCGGTCCTGGTGCGATAGTTGAAGCCCCATTTAACTGTCACTATGGATACAACATCAGCATTGGGGAAGATGTTTTTATATCGGAAAACTGTTTTTTCATTGATGATTGCTCAATCAGTATCGGTGCACATACATGGATTGGGCCCGGCGTGACAATATTGAGTTCTATGGCAATTGGAAGCATGCAAGAGCGGAAGGGTTCCCAAAGTCGATACCAGGGTCGTCCCGTCGTCATTGCAGAAGACTGCTGGATCGGTGCTGGCTGCACCATAATGCCTGGTGTGAGTCTTGGCAGGGGCGCTTATATTGCGCCTGGTGAGGTTGTCAGGTCGCAAATCCTCCCGTACGGCTTTCAGGGTCTAAAGCCTAGTTATCCATAAATTCGGCTCGGAGCTAATTTTTTTTATCCCTCCTGGTGAAACCTCTGTTCCATTATCGGGGCGTATATATGGGATAAGTTTTCTTATATTTGATGCTTTTTGTGTCCCTCTTATATAGCCTGCTTTAAGGGCACAGCACTTGCAGACATCCCTTTATTATTATTATCATAGCCTCGGTCTTCTTTGTTCCTGGCTTTCATTCGATATTCTGTGTTATGTGTTACCTGATGATTTATTGTGTGTTCTTTTATTCAAGCTTTGGGCTATTTGAGTTTGTTCTGCGTGGTTAACAAAGCAATTCCTTCATCTCTTTCTTGGACTTTTCTTTTTTCTTTTTCCTGTAGGGAGGTCATTTGCACTTATCATCCTGGCTGGTTCAGAGCTTTGATTACAGTGTTTCTCTTTTGTGTGCAGGTTCCCTTTATTTTCCCTCCCATTATCTGTCCTAGTCTCCTGCTCCATCTTTTTCTATATGGTGGTGACCTGAGCAAAAATGGGTAGTTCCTAACATTTCTCTCTTCTCCTATCCCCATACAGCTGCCGATGTCCTTTTTTTTTTTTCCTTCCCCTACTTTAAATCAATTTATCCATGCTGCTAGCCTTTTTTTAATTTTATTTTTCCTATGCCTGTTGTTCTGAACTTGATTGATTGTTTGATTGTTTGTCTGGCGGTCCTGGGGTTTCTATTTGGGTGGGGGGGGGAAGGGGGGTAGTGTCTAATATTTTATGATATATATAGTTTCACTTAGGTATATATAGTTTGACGTACTCAAATTGATGCGTATATAGCCAATACTTTTAAGTATTTGCATGTATAGCCCTTTCTGGTAGGATTTCTATACTCCTTAGGATGATGTAGACTGTGTGTTCTGAGTGTGGTCGACTAAATTGGCCCTGCGCTTTGTCTGGTAGATGGTGGGGGGCAGTTGTCAGGATGTATAATAATGCGGGCTATGAAGCCGCGGGGTATGTGTGAATGGGATGATCGAGGTATTGATTTGATTTTGTTAAATGCCAGGCATAATATATATATGGTCTGTTGGAAGTTAATCGGAATATCAATTGGTAATTTTTGTTTTCACAGAGGAGTGTATATTTAAGAGGCCGATAATGAGCATTCTTCAAGAGACTATACAGCTCGAAATCATCATCTTAAATCATTATTAATTTTTTGTCTAATCCCGAAAAGAAAGAAGAAAAAAAAGGTATAGCTAAAAAACAAAGCTCAAGAAACTCGACCTAGGAAATTTCGCCATTTAACAACAGAAGTCCTTAAAAATAAACATACAGAGAGGAGAAAAAAGAAATCTTCAATCAGCTTAGCCAATCCAAAAGATCCGGGACAAAATAGCTAACAACAATCGTAGCCCCGGCCCTCAGAATCCCATCCATGCTCTCTATAGCCATGGCCTTTAGATCAAACACGCCTGCCTTGGCTCCGGCATGGATCATGGCAAACTCGCCGCTAACCTGGTATGCGGCGACAGGCATATCCTTGCCCAGCTCCTTTGCATCACTAATGATATCGAGATACGTGCCGGCGGGTTTCACCATAATGATATCAGCGCCCTCCGCAATGTCGCGCTGGATAGCACGGCGCGCGAGGCCACGGCCTCCCGGCGGGAGTTGGTAGCACTTGCGGTCCCCGAACGAGGGACAGGAACCCGCAGCGTCGCGGAATGGGCCGTATAGACAGCCACTGAACTTGGCGCTGTAGGACATCAACAAGACGCGGTGCGCAATGCCGGATTCGATGAGCTTCAACTTGATCGCACGCACGCGTCCGTCATTCATATCAGATGGCGCAACGCAGTGGGCCCCTGCGTCCGCGTACGCTAGGGCAACATCGGATATCCGGTCCACGGACATGGCGTTATTGAGGGATCCGTCTTCTCGGAGAATTCCGCAATGTCCGTGAGATGTATATTCGCAGAGACACACGTCACAGACGATGTAGAGATCGGGAAATTGCGCGCGAAGCAGGCGGATGGCTTGGATAACGGGACCTGCCGGGTCATCGGCTGCAGTGCCAAGGGCATCCTTTGCAGATGGTGCCAGGGGCACACCGAAAAGAATAACTGATCGCAGGCCCTTTCGGACAAGCGGCGAGAGGAATGGAACAAGGCGGTTCACACCACGGCGATACTGATTGGGGAGGGATGGAATAAGGGTTTCTTCGTCGGGGTTGTCGGTTATGAATAAGGGATAGATGAGCATCGACTATATTTCGACCCCAAGTTATTTGTATTAGTCACGGGCGCGAGTAGTCGTAAAAATGAAAGCTACGGATATCACACATACCTTTGTTAATTGCCTTTCGGCCTGCCATGTCCTATTCAGCGGGTGACTGTACCCCGCATGAAGTTGACTCGATATATCACCGGCAATGCTAACGCTGGTTGCAGCGGTGCTGGCATATGACCTGGCGGTGTTAGTGTGAGAGGAGGGGGCTGCGCTGGCAGACATCAACGAGCTGCTGCGGTCATCATGGTTTGGGTTTCTAAAGGCAATGTCGGAGACAAGCGATGAAAACGACATGGTGATCTAAATTCCGGAGCAGAAGGCAGACTGATAATAATACAGTGTGAAATTGCAGGAGGGATTGAATGGACTTTTTTGAGCGCGGAGAGGAGAGAGATTGTTCCCAGATACCTAGTCGCACATGTTAGAACAGTGGGCAATAGGTAAGTTTGAAGGCATTGGGGTAAACATACCTAGATAATAAAAGAACTAAACAGCAACACTATTGTAAAGAGAGACTACATCCATCTATACTTATTCAACGGGGGGAAAAAAAGATGGGAGGAAATAATGGAGAGGAGGCCGAGTCCCGAGGGCGTTTCCGGGGGGTTACAGGTTACAGGTGGCGACGCCAGCCAATGAGGCTGTGGATGATTACACAATTACACACTACCAGTACTAGCATGTATTCTTGCTGACTGGGCCAGATCATATATGCCCGACATTATTCCGAGTGCCAACGACAGTGTACGAAGTAAATTGCAATGGATCAGTAGAAATCAACTAACTATTCCAATACAAACAAAATAGTCCTGAAAATATCATCGGAATCATAGACCTTGTTGAACCGGATACGCAACCCTCTATAGACTTTACCTAGAATCAGAACGCCTTTTCCCCAAACGCCGCAACTAAGATAAAAAATGAAACATGGTATTTGTACCCTGGCCGATTCCCCAAATGACCCTTTGTCGTTGCTGGTGGTACGGCATCCCCGAGTCGATCCAATCGGCCGGCAATACGAACCATCATCATAAAAATGTTGGTTTATAGTTGGATGTCGTTGTTCAGAAGCCTGACTTCTTCACCAGGCTTAAATGCAGGGAGGCCAATGTATGGGCAGCCGTCGCATCTAAACGCGTCCCCGAGCGCACAGCTGCCACAGCTTCCCACTTTGCCCTGGATGGTAAAGTCCACTTCTGCGAGATCATTCGAAGCCAGCTTCATTGTATCCAAGGTCTTGTCAGCCTGTGCCCGCTTGTCAACATCTTCGGCGTTTAATTTCTGTGCAAGACCACAGGAACAATCTTTGCACGCTCGTCGACGCTTGCCTGCCTTTGGTCGACATTCGGGAGCTAAAATGACGCGTCAGTTTAAGGAACATGGATGTATTCTTTTTTTCAATGGACTAGCCTGTAAAACTTACGTTGAATTATTAATCTTCCCATATCATCCTCATCGAGCAGCTCCTCCTCATCAATCAGTTCGTCGTCAGATCCAGCGGCATCCTCGACCGGGGTACCGAAATCATCGCTGAAATCTATGAGTCCCACACCAGACGGAAGAGCTGGCGTACTACTAACAGCAACCTTCTTTAGCTCCTCCTTCACCGGTGGGGAGCTTGTTTGTTCCGGCTTCTTCTTCTTCCTCCCCAATTTCAATGGCACTGATTGCTGTGCACTAAATGCTGGCTTTGTGAAGTTGCCAGTCGAATCAGGAATCAAGCCTGCCAACACAGCTTCGGTTCCGAAGGTAGCATCCGTGTTTCCCAACGACCCATCCTGGCCCTTTAGTATCCCGCCCGGGCGAAGAGCTTGTGCAACGCTCTGGATGAGCTCGCGAGTCAGCAATCGGGAAGTTTCCACAGAGCTACTCTGCGGGGCAGCCAGGACTATTATTGCGTCATAAGTTGCTACTGGAAGAGAAACCAGGCCCATGGCGAGTCGGTCGAGCATCTGCAGATCGGTGCTCTCCTGGCTGTGAGAACTCAGGACGGTGTTCAACGTCTCAGGGTGGGCAGCGAGCGCAGGTGGCGAAAGGAGGAGAGACCGCAGCGCCGGCGCTTTGGGTGGTACACCTGTCTGGAAGTCCAGGTCGTCTTGCATATCGAGAACTACGGAGGGAGCCATGTTTCTGTAGCTAGTATAGGGTGACTAGCAGAAATGGAGAGGAGGAAATGGAGGTGGGAATAGATGGTTGAGTTGAAAAGATACGGTTGATAGCGGGGTTGCTCAGATATGACAAAGAAGTTGGAAGTCAAACACAGATAGAAAGTATTTGATGAGCAGCAAGCAGGCTCTGTCAACAATAATAATATAAATAAAGAACAGACGAGAGGACCCCCGCGTAGCAGCGAAGCAAAAATGGTTTGGGATGGCTCTCCGTTTCCGCGGGATTTGACTTTGATTGATAATAATGAATAATTTCTCCGAGTTTCTCTTGGGAGAAGTATTCAGTGACTGATAAGAAGGCTGACTAAGCTGGGGTTGTTTGCCGTTATTACCACGATGATACGAGAACATTGTTATTGGTTGTTATTGGTAGAAAACGCCTTCTTCCAGTCAACAGCAATAGGCTTCACACTCTCTCAGAGGAAAAAGAATCCTGAGTGATGCTGGCCCTTCCTTTCCCTCCTGATAGGCCTAGACGCTAGAACTAGGAATTTGGGCTTTCGAGGCTTGGCTCTACTATGGATGCAAGGGCTCTAGCGCGAGTTCGCCTGGGGACATTATTGCAGGCTGCCCACAGTACACTGACTGACGGCTCCACAACCACGGATTCATTCTTGTATATGCTTTGATACCAATAGCCGTCATTAAATCAGCGTCAATTGGCCTTGTTGATTGTTTTGTATGCGACATTCTGCAGGCAGGCCTTTAGCGGGCCAATGTCTCTTCTCCCATTCAATCTTGATGGCTTCCTCCTGAAACTCTGACAGCTATGAGCAAAATAAGATACTATTCCCTATATATAGCCTTATAATTGGCTGTTTATCATATAAAGACTATGTATCATAAATTCTAATTGAAGTTGTTCGCCAGTGGAATTATCCACCCATCAACACGTCAGAGGCGTTCCAACAAGAGCAACGCGTGTAGCTCTGTAATAACCGACACAGGCAACGGATTGTTCCACCAAGCCAGCCTCTTCTCACCGCGTTGGGAAAATCTGAACGGACTGGGATGTTTATCCCGTGGCTGGAGACTAGAGTAACAGACAAGTACCTCGAGAGTAGAAATGAATAGTATCACGACGCAGGGTATCTGTACCGTACATACAATCTGCAAGTCGAACATGCAAAAGGGACAATTGAGCCAATGCTGAGCATCTCTGACGATGGAAGCTGCACTGCTGCAGCTGGAACAGCCACAGTGATGTCAAGAAGTCACGCGAGTGGAGAGAGCGATGGCCAATGGGCGCCGGGTGGGGTCACTGGGCTCAGGTGACTTGCGTGCTGCTCGCCCACTGGAGATCGCCTGACGTACCCCGGACTCCACAAGAAGGGTGACGCCAGGTACCTGGTACTTGCCATGCTCGTGTGATTGTCCAAGCACCACAGGTACCTTCGTCATTGCAAGTTACTTCCGTATTCCGTGATGGAACATGGCCTCTACATGCTTGCCCCTTGATGCGGGTTAGCTCCTTTATAAGCACCTCAATTGAATTCCACGGTTGTCTGCTTCCTCCTCCTCTTTCTTCCTCTCCCCGCCATTGATATATAACCTGAAAGACCTCCAACCGTATTCAATTTGATCCCTCTCCGATCATAACCAATTCTATCCATCCAACAAGCTACTGAACTGAACTACTTAAACCGTTCCTCCATCTCTTCCCCAGCTAGAACAAGAAGCAACCCCTTCAATTGATAGCCTTCTCCTAGCGTTGACCTCCCATTTCAGAGTTCCTTACCTCCATAAAGACACTACCATACGCAAGTAAGTCGTTGAAGTTGTTGAAGTTATTAAATTCAGTTAACTACTACACCCTTGCTATTCTTCCTCCTGCCTTGAGTACAAACTACAACAGCTATGTCTGTAACTCCATTCACATTAGCTTTCGACTAACTATTATCACCACCGTCAGTGACTCGCTCTCACAAGGTCAACGATCGCGACCACGCCGGCCTTGCAGATGGCAGCGCCCTCCCACACGAGCATTTGCCTCGTTACTTTGCAAAAGCAGGTCATGTTGATTCTGACCCCAAGAAGACCAAGAAGGATGGTGGTGGCAGGGGAAATTGGTGAGTTACCCTCTGAATCTGTTCTCTCCCGAGCGGAGTCTCTGGCTCTCCTGTCTTGACAGAAGATTCTATCCTGAAGTCCGGATTCTGTTGACTAACACCTTGATCACCTTTGCAGGGGTCGCTCCGGAGATGAAGTACACGATTACGGGTACACTTTTACGAATGCACGTCGGCGCTCCAACAGCAGCACGCAGGGCTTGACAGACTTCAAAACCAAGTTCGAGGCCGTTGAAGCGGAACCCGTCTTCGAGGAAGAACTCCACGGTGTTGCCGAAGAGGACGCAGCAAACGCAGGGATAAAGGCAGATAAAGCTGAAAGCAGCATCAGCACAGGAAGTGAGGAGGACCTGGAGATTAAGAAGGCATAGGCGACCAGCCACAACATGGTTGGTCAAGCCACTTTATTTCTCGTTCGATTTTCTCTGACTTGGAGTTACCGGAAAATCTGGGCTCTCTGATCTTGTTCTGCTATTATATCCGCACATCTGGCATGGCTGTTATGTTTTTATTTTATTTATTTTAGTGTGTTTTATCAGGTTCTGTTGGGCCGTTGCAAGAAGGGGTATTCGGGGTTCGCTGTCATTGCCGTGGGTTTACTCGAGTATAACCAAATGAGCTCGTCTTAAGTAGTATACATACTGATCATCAGTATCTAAATGATGAAGAAACAAATTATTTCAAACACCTGCCAGCCTCCCCCAGTCTAAATATCATTCTCCACAATGTTCAAGCTCCGATACGGCGTCCTAGCTCCTGGCGCTACCCAGCTAGCAAGCTCAGTAGTAGATTTTTCCAGTCCCAAGAGCTATGTAGTTCGGAGTGTGGCTGCGAAGCGACTAGAAACTTGCATTGGTCAACCAAGCCTCTTCACTTTAACAATAATATGCCTTATAGGGGTAGACAGAAGTTTGCTCGAAGCGTGGATGCTGCTTGGAACTCCCTTGGAAATTAGAACTTGAAGGTATGTGCTCCGTCCAACTTCGTTGATTATGTAATCAGGCTAAGCTGCCTCGCGCATCGTTAGACTAGGCTGATCTGGGAAAACAAACAACCTAGCACTGAAACCCAATTTATTCACTCTGCTGTGGCCTTGGAATAGGTCGCTTTATATCTACAGAAACTGTCACCGCTTCTAACTCTCGCACCGTCCTTTTGCCTGTCTCACCTACTCTCACTCCGCCGCCATGTTTTCCAACACCGTTGCTCCCCTGCCATCGATAGCGGCATTGCGAAACCCTCGCCGGCGACAGAGGACAAGCTCAGATGAAACCGTTCAGCCTCCCAAAGCGAAGAGACAGCGCTCTGCACTGCGGCGATCCGGTAACGAAGCTTTCGATCTGGCTCAAAACCATGGAGAACACGTCGACCCATTCGAAGGAGGCCCTGTCTCTGCCATATCCCCATCGCCCGACGGAATCACAAACTCCAATGACCTTCCACTCCGAGGCCCGAGGAAGACAGAGAAACGGGGCGATTATGCTGATGGAGCTATTACACTTGTACGTCATCCATTTCTCCAAGGCAAACCCGGTCCAACATATATATATATATATTTCTATACTGACTTGTTTCCGTGCGACAGGCCAACAATGACTACTATACTGTTTCCCATTTATTATCTCTTCCCGAGGAAGCAAGAGACGACCCAGCGGGTGAGAATCCTTTTGCAAAGAAGTTGGCAAGTCTTGCTACTAATCGAACAAATTAGTTCCATTAAGGTATATCATCAGCCCTTCAGATGGGCACTGTCTCGCGCTTTCCCACACCGAGGCCATCGTGTGGCCATACACTACAAAGTCGTCATCCCCTTCCGCCGATTCTGTCCTGAAACTTCCGCTCCATAACCCGCCGAAGTATCCCGATGATGCCCTACCTCTGGGGACCTTTCTGTCCAAACCCACAGGAGGCAGCCCTGGGTTGATGGTTGTAACGTCAACCGGGAAGATAACCCTCTGGGAAACCGTTTCTAACGTTAGCATACTTGGTCTTGCGAAACAGAAGCAAACTGGAGTTCAGGGGGCGATACCTGGTATGATGTCGGGAGAAGTGGCTACAGATATAATCAACGCTGAGCCGTCCGGCATCGTCGTCACACTATCCACAGGCCGTCTTGCCCACGTTTCCTTGCGGGATTCTCAGGGGAAATTGGCTATCACTGTTCAGGTCCTACAGGCAGGAGCATCGCGATCAAGCAGTCTTGGTTTGTTTGGAGGGATCAGAAATGTCCTTTCTGGTAGCCCGTGGAAGAGGAATGTGACTGCAACCAAAGCGGGAGTCTCCTCTCAGCGCGGGCAGCGTGATATCGTGACTGCTACTAGCTCCGGTGAATTTGAGCTGTGGGACACTCATTGGAATAACGGTAGTACTTTCAAAACACAGCTCGATGCGAGACGAAGCATTTTACAGACGTTAGAGCAAGCAAAGGTGGCGGTTGACGAAGGTGCTCAAAATTCGTTCCAGCTCTTGGATTTTGCATTTGATCAAACGGAGTCTCGTGGCAGCCGAGGGGGCTCGGAAGATTCCGATACCCTATACTCAATCTGGGCCCTTGTTGCCGTAAACCGGCAATCCCGTTTGTCTTATTTTGTCGTTGGATTAAACCTCGGCGCTTCAACGGCAACGGCTGATGTTGTTTACCCTATTCACATTGGGGAGTCCTTTACACAATACGCTCCCACGTCAGCGCCCAAACTTTTCGTTCCAAAGCCAGGCGATACCGCTTTTGTTGTCTTTAGCGACTCTGTGGTTCTCTTGTCCCTGACGCCCGTCAGTATATCGCCGTCGAGCCAGCTCCTAATGGAAGAAAGTGACGGCGTTTCAACCCCATTCCAAGATCCCCTACGCTTCCGAGAAGGTAAAGGATACTGCGTGTTGGGATGTGGTATAGAAGTCCAAGACAAAGATCATAAGTACACTTCTTGTGTGCTTATGGTGAGAAATTTTGGCTTATTGCGCATCTCCTCTCTGCCTCGACCCGTTTCTGAAGAGGGGATTGAAGAGACGAGAGTGAGTGCCAAATCTCGCCTCGAGCAAGCTATCTTTTACGGAAGCAAGGAGCACAACCCTCTGGATTTTACTAGCTACAGCGAGCTTCGCGCCTCACAGGCTGATCTTGAAATCGCGGCCTTGGAGTTAAGCGATGAGATTCTCCGTTCGAGTTCGAAATTCATTCCCACCACCGTTCCGTCCCTAGAACAACAAATGAAAATAAGGGCTATTGCACTTCATGATCTAGCATTGTATCTGAAGAAGCATCATGTACCTCTCTCACATCTGACAAGATGGCGATTACTATGGGGTGCTGAGAAGATGGCGGCGCAACGAGCAATCTGGAGGGTTCAACAATCGTACACAACAGATGATCCTAACTATCAAACTCACCTTAGTCATATCCTAGAGCAAATGGGAGAGAAGTTTAGGACGAAGCTCGATCCAACCACAGGCGATAGTGATCAAGTGCGGCATTGGTTTGTGTATGACACTTGGCGAACGGAATTTATCATTCCATGGATCCTACATGGAATGCGAAACACGGATAATAAGGCCCCGAAACTGAACTGCGAATTTGTTGAGCAACTCCGCGAAGCTAATGACCTTTCACTAGCGACTTTGGAGTCTGCTTTTCAGTTTCGAGATGATAATATTGCACTATATGGGCTCGGTGACGACCTGGGCGATGACGTTAGAATGACAACCGCTGACTATAAGGACCTTCCAGAGTTCTGGACGTCGTTCAGTATCAACTATACGGAAACAGAAAACCTATTAAATCTGGAGCTCAATGCTTCCGTCCAATGCATGCACCAGATGGACCACGCAGCCAAGAAAGAGGAGTTCTTCGATCCGAAAATACCACAAACCATTGACACAATACAACGCAATATCCCTCGGCACTTTAGAGCATTTTCTCGGTTACATATAGAACGGGTGCAATGGTGTGAGGCACAACAGGACAAGAAGTCACAAGATGAGGGCCAAGCACTACAACAGTCTCGTTCCAAAAAGCGCAAACTCGAATTGTATAAACTGGCGGCAGTCGGGTTTCTGGAGGAGGCGATGTCTTTAGCCGAGTCCTCTCGTGATATGGACGCGTTGGTCGAGCTCATGGTCGAGCTCCAGGAACAGATAAGGGAACGGCAGACCTCACAGGGGAAGCTTCGGAACGGCCAAATGGTCGTTGACGATGAGGCGGAGGATTGGCAACGTAGGATCGACAAGTATTTCGACATGTTTAGCGAAGCCTGGTCGGATGCTTACTTTAATCGACTTATAGCTACCTCTCAGCCAACTAGGCTGTTGGAGATGCCGGAGTATCAGAAACATATTACGCCGTACCTCCGGAAGCGGCCAATGTATGCGAAGCTCAGTTGGATCAATGATGTTGTCGGGGAATCTGATTACAACATTGCGGCGGAGGGTTTGAGGACATTAGCATTGGAGCAGGAAACGGATTTGTGGAGCAAAAGGGTTCAGCTCTCCCTCGGGAAGTTGGCGACATTCGCAGCCTTTGAAAAGTCCAAGTCAGAAGATTATGTTTCATTGCAGGATCAAGTTCAGAGATATGAGGAACCTTTGAGGCTCTGCACCTTCCAGGAGATGTTGCAAGAACACATTCGCCCTGCAACACACGGAGCTATCGATCAGAGTGCCGAGATCGACTTTACGCTTGAGGTATTCGCCAACGAGATCGTTAAAGATAGACCCGCTCTCGGCGAGGTGTTGCGGAAAGGGCTCGAAAAACTTGTCCGAAGAAATCCTCTAGAGGTCGATGAGCTGATTGATGTCTTAACCTTAATAGACCCCGTCGAATATGATGAAGCCGTAGACATCGACGAGGTCATCGGGCATGAATTTTCTCTTGCTCTTCGGGCCTTGAGGGTCAGCGAACAAGCCACACAAGACGCGGATTACCGTCAAGCCATGGAGAAGATGATCTGGCGTCGATGCATGATTCGGGATGACTGGGTGAGTTTGAACAAAACAGATCGAAAGGGGGACAGCGAAGTCGAGGGCGCAGTACGCGCAACAGCACTTTTTAAAACGGTGGCGAACATGTTTGAGGGTAAGCGCTTTTTCTCGTTTTTTTCCCCCACGCGTCGTTGGGTTTCTACTTTTTTCATTAGTCTAGAACATTAACAAGCGTGTAAAAAGTCTTCGGTGATACTACAGCTATCCGACCTCCGGGTTCCCCAGCTGATCTTCTAACTTTGGACGACATTCCAAAGAGCCTCCCACGCACGATATCGGCAGCACAGCATGTTGCCATGTGTCAGGACTTGGAGACCGAAGTCGAATTGCTCCGGGAATACGTGGACACGGGAAGGCTTGATGATTGGTTTCAGTGGATTATCGACGCGGTCAAGGGTAGCTTGCCTACTGGGAACTCAGAGGAACAATAGAATAGCTTCCCAAGACGAGAAAAGTTATGGAAAGAGATTGGTGGAAGCAGAGAAGCAAGCATTGGGGGCTAGAAGTTTGTTGCAATACTGAAATTATCGTGAATATGTTATGGAACAAAGGGGCGTCATAAGACCGTCTGGAGGCCATTGGAACAATCGACTTTAGAAAAGTGTTGTTTTCTATACGGCAGTGTATGAGTAGTAGATAGCATAGAAGGAATATCCATCCCCGAGAGTCATGAATGTCCATTCCCCCATGATCATGTTCTCCAACAACCTCTTATGCATTGGACTTGATATGATCAATCCCCAAGAAGGGTTGAGACAGTGTTTACCAGTACGGGTTTGGCGTCTATAAAGGACAGTTTGTGACAATCTTCCCCCAATCGGTCTTTTATCCCATTGAGACAAATTCTATTGCATTTCTAGCGAAACCTCCTAGGCGCCCACTAAATAAATGTTGGGGCCATACTCCATTTAAGAAGCGGGTATATGATGGAAGACACATATAGTGGCCACCCACTGATATCAATACCCAATGTAAACATCCATTTACGTCACTGGTCAAACAAAAACTGACATGTATGTCTAGGCCGAGGATATGGTTCTGCTAGAGCATAAAAGGACACATTCAGAACCCAACTCTACTGAAGAAGTAGACGTATGCAAACTGTTTCATTTCCTCCGCATCAGCCGCTTCGACCACTTTCTCATCGTTGAACAGCACCCAGTGTGGTTCGGTAGATCCAGGCACTTGCTTTCTAATGAACGCAACATAGTGTCTAGAGCATCGGTTAGTCCGAAACCCATAGCCATAATTCCAAATCCCATGACGTTGATAACTTACCCAGTATGGACCGAAGCGCCTTTATGGCATATGATAGACTGGAGTTGAAATGGAGCTGGTAATTCCCTCGAACCAGGAACCGAGCCAGTAGAATTGGTGTCTTGATTCGACGGAGTAGGCTCATCCGATATACCCATGTCGTCAGGATGGCTAAACACCCAGTCAATAGCCCTCATAACATCCCCTCCAGTCTCTCTTAGTGCCTTGCGTGCCCTCGCATGCTCGATTCCCATGTCTCCTAGTTGTGCGATTTTTTCGGGATCATCATTTGAGTCAGCAGCGCCGGTTGTAGCATCTAGGGGCAAATCGATGTCCGGATCGTCGAGGTGAGCAAGCAGCCAATTCAAGGCATTTTCTGATCCCGCATTTCCAGTCGCCTGTAAAGCTTTCTTGCACCTGGGTTCTGGAAAGCCCATTCCCAAAAGTTGATTCAGTGCTTCGGCATCAGGAACGAATGCGACTGGTTTGTTGGTCGGCGCATCTTCTGGCAACAATTCTTCGCCCTGTTGAAGGCCCGGTGATAGATAGACACCCATGTCAAATGGCTGATCGTCGACTTCAACAGGAATATTGAGTTTTGTTGGGACCCAGTTGACTAATTCAAACCGGCGAGCATTGACTGCTAAATTTTGCGGGAACGTTTGGAACATTGATCGTTTTGTAAAGCCTTCTTTACTTTCGCAAGCTGGACAGTTCAGCTCCACTTTTTCCTCCCCAGTAAAGATATCCAGACATTCTTTCAATGTAACTCGCTCAAATTCCGGCTCATCTCGAACACCAGCTTCCGCCGCCAGCTCAGATGGAGGGTTTGGCGTTTTCACTCGGCGGGCTGGAACGGGAACTGATATATTGTCCTGCTCATCCGTCTTATAACGCACCCTTTTGCACGATAGGCACTGTAGTCGTTGCTCGATTGCGAAGCGGAATGAATCCACAGGATTCCCGAAGATAGCCGTATCTTTGGAAATACTTATAAGTTTGAATAAGTGAAGGAGCAATTCGAATGCATCTTGCTGACGCATGGTCGAGAATTCTTCGTGCCCACGTCCAATCAAGTGCTTGAGCATTGCTGGGGCAAGCCCTTTTTGATAATGAGGATGAGGAGAATCGCTATGGGGAGTAATATCTGGGTCAGGGACCGAATACCGTCCTGAAAGTAACCCGTCACCAATTTTTCTCATCTGTGTCTCCAAGTCCTCCGCCGGGGAATCGACGAGGGGTGGCTTCTCATGCTGTCGAAGATACCTTTGCTGGAACTCAGGAAGCGAAAACAAGCACTGGAGGGCACTGGAAAGATAGCAGCTATTGCCTAGGTTCTTCAAGCCAGTAAATCCGGCTCCGAAAACAGGCTTCGATTCATGTCCATCCACAGAAGTCATTGAAAAGTCCCACTTAAGATTTTGTTCGATCTGCAATTCGATAAGGCTTTTTTCGGTTTTTTCTCGTTCTGCAATGTTGATACCCCAATGAGCAAGGTGTGCGGCGAGTTCAGGGTCAATTCTTTCGTCGTTGCACTGATAGCAAAACACATCGGCGGATCCATCAGCAGTGATCGATCCAAGCTTCACGGTGACGCCATGCTGTGTCGAGTCAGCATGGGCAAGGCCGTGGGAATTACCACCAGTTCCCCCAAACTGGCTTCGACCACAACCCAAGTTACCGCATTCCAAGCAAAGCCAGAGATTCTCTTGTAGGTCACACATCGAGCATTTTGAGAGATCTACAAATTATCAGCTATATAGGTTAAGGGATATTCTTCGCCAGAAGAGATGGTACCTTGGGCTTTGAGTTGGTTTGGCGGTTGCTGGACGAGGCATAGAGTGTGCTCGCAGGGAGTATATTCTTGCTCCCATGCTTTAACTTCCTCCTTGCGAGAGAATGTCAATGCTGTCATTACTCCACCAACCACAGCTTGTAGATTTCCAGAAGACTTGTCGACATCTTTCTCACCACAGGTGTAGCAGGTCACGGTTGTGGCGGTGTCATAGCGGTCTTCTTCCGTTTCTGCGGCGATAGCTAGTTTCGAAATTTTTGGAGGAGGTTCATCCCTCTGGCTCGCTATTAGTTACTTGTAGCTGTATTAGTGGCTAAGCGAACCCACCTGGATCGTCTTCCTTGTCCTCTTGATGTTTAATACGAGCGGATGCTGAGTTCGTTTGTAATGCAATCCGGCATGGTCCCGTTCGCCTGTGCATCCCCCATTGAAGCAGGACAGACACACGTTCAAGCCTGAGGGGTCATCCTAAAAGCATGTGAGTTGTGTCGCCATAAGTTAACAGAAGGGGAGACCCAACGCACGATCGAATCGAAGCACTGCGTGCAATCTTCTCGATAAACTGCCTGGGAGGGGTTTGGGGGTTGTAGCCCTGCATGAACAACAACTTGTCAGATCCAGGTTTATGCACAAAAAGTCTGTCTGTATACGTGGAGTTCCACTGCTTGCTCACCTGGATCGTCGACGTGGGCGCAGGCCATGATGGAAGCGGGGAGGAGCAACGTCGTATGAGCTATGAGGCGGGTGTACTGAGGTTCTTTGCTTGATGCCTGCAGCTTCCCTTGAGTTGTGTTCGTGGAAGAAAGGCTAGTGAATCAGACTGAGGTCGTGGCATCACAGTCCGCCTGGTGTCAGTGTTCATCAGCCAGCAGTGCAGGAAGCAGGAAGCAGGAAGCTGCTTGACTGCCTAAAGTGGAAACTATGATACAATCTGAGGAGGAAGGAAGTTGTCTCCGCCATCTGATTGGCTGGAAAGCTCACATACCCGGCCGCTAGTCTCCAAACAGCCTAGTGTGTCGTTTACTTGGCGGCTACCCCTCCATACACGGGCTTATGTAATCCCTACTACTGATAAGATAGGGACTTGGAGCTACACCAAAATATATATGGAGTGCTTCCCGCTCTGAAGTTGTGGTTAGCACAATCCTTGTTAATACCAGTACCTGCTTAGCATTGCCCGTTTTTGTTTCTCAGCGGCTTCTGAACAGCTTAACATCATGCTTATTGGCGTATGCGGAGGTTGTTAACAGTTTCCCCACGAAAAAAGGAAAACCGCTGACGGGTTTCTGATAGGAATCTGCGCTGGGAAGCACGCAGTTGCTGACTACCTCATACAAAATCACGGCTTTCATGAGCTCCGGCTAGCTCAGAGCCCAAATCGCTTCGCTGAAGAACATGAATTCGAGCCTGCATTATCGAAATCGCCGTCTAGGGAGCGCGCCGATTTCTTCCAGACCGTTGACGAGCTTCTTACATTCGTTACAAAAAGATGGCAAGAACGCTGGATTACTACCGATATCTCGGATGTGTCTACCCTAGAGAAGCTTCTTATTAGACCTTTTTTCCTTTTAGTAAGCGTCGACGCCCCCGTTAGCCTCCGATGGCGACGATTCACTGAAAGGTGCTCTCCAGATCAGCTGAAGCTCATTCGCCGGTGCTGACTGTAGTAGGTGTTGGAGACGGCAATTGGACCCACCAGATCTTGAGAAATTTGTTCTTTGGAATGATCGACATCTGTATGACAAGGACACCGGCATGGTCTATTTGACTGATCAGGCACAAGTGCGCCTCTTCAATTCCTCCTCGTCGCTAGATGAGTTGCACGCATCGCTGGACGCATTGGATTTGCTCAAAGAGCAGCGCCTTCGCCCGAGCTGGGACCAGTACTTTATGCAGCTGGCTTCTTTGGCGGCACAAAGAAGCAATTGCATGAAGAGGCGAGTCGGATGTGTCCTCGTGCGGAAAAATAGGGTCATGAGCACCGGGTATAACGGAACTCCACGCAATACGAAGAACTGCAACGAGGGTGGATGTATGGCTTTCCATATAGGTTATCCCGTTTTGCAAAGGAACGAGGCTGATTTTTGCTAGGTCCCCGTTGCAATAGCGGACATGGCGCCGGCACGGCACTGTCAACTTGTCTTTGCCTTCATGCAGAAGAGAATGCATTGCTAGAAGCTGGAAGAGAGAGGATAGGAGATGATGCCATACTGTATTGCAATACGTCAGTCATCCGCCCCTCGATCATATCATCAGAAGTGCCACGACTCACAGAGTTCGCGATAGTTGCCCATGCTTGACTTGTAGCGTCAAAATTGCCCAATTGGGTATTTCAGAGGTGGTTTACTCTCAAGGCTATAATCTGGATATCGAGGTAAGTATTATGCTCAGCTGGTCTGCCTAGTAGCCCTAGCTAACTCCTTGCAGACTGCATCCATCCTACAAGAAGCCGGAGTTCAATTACGACAATTTTCACTGGTATGTGTACCATTGAATCTGATGGCTAGGCACTGTGCTAACTTACAATGTTAGCCTGACAATGATCTTATTTATCTCCAAAATTCCGATTCCCAGTAGCCAATTGAGGGTTACGACACAGCCTGGTACAACATGCAGATACTTGGGTACAGATACCTCGTCTTGTGTATTCAATTTCATTGAACAAGCGTTTGTTGAAACTTAGCAATAAATTTTATCAATAAAGTAGGATGCATCACCCCGAGTTTCTTATCCCCGAGAAATCATAGCTCTATCGATTATGGAAAATTATCAATGTGAGAATAGGATTAAAATATAAAATCGCTGGGGGTAATTAGAGAGCGGGTTCATACTAGCTCTCTGCTCCAGTTCCCTGCTGACCAATGCCATTACAAATCTAAATGGCGTTCACCACAATTCCCGATTTTCTTCAAGAAGCGTAAGCTGCAACCACATTGCAAATTGAACATATCTCTTAGTACCTTTGTCAAGATCCAACCCGATTCATTCAAAATGGCTACCACCATGCGGGCTATCGGTTTGTTACTACGCTTTCATCGGAAACATATTCTAAAATTGTACTGACATCACCCCTAGACATCAAGGGCGGAAAAGGTTCCGCTGATGACCTTTTTGTCAATTCTATCCCGAAACCTGTTCCCACCGAAGGGCAGGCTTTGGTGAGAATCAAAGCGTTTGGTCTAAACAGAATGGACATTTTGCAGCGCGAGGGGAAATATCCCGTCCCCCCACAGGCGCCGAGCACACTGGGCGTTGAATTCTCTGGTATTATTGAAGCCCTGGGCGGCGGCGATGCCGAGGAGTTTACAGTCGGAGACGAAGTGTTTGGACTGGCCTACGGAGGTATAATTCACTTGCAAGCGCTGATTGTTAAACCTACCAAACACACACGAAACTGACTGGAGAAAAGGAGCATATGCGGAGTATGTGACGACATCGGTACAGACATTGCTGCACAAACCGGCGGAGCTTTCATGGATAGAAGCAGCGGGCATACCAGAGGTGAGATATGCAAGCTCTCTTGGTATTTTTTTCGACTTACCAATGAATCAAATTACAGACCTGGTTCACAGCCTCCCAAGCGATGTATGTCGTTGGACAGTTCAAACCAGGAAAATCAATACTCTGGCATGCTGGGGCATCTTCTGTTTCAATTGCGGGGGTTCAGCTATCAGTGGCTGGTGGCGCCAAAGAAATCTACGTAACTGCGGGGTCTCAGGAGAAAGTTGATTTCTGTGTGCAAACTCTCGGAGCAACCGCAGGGTTCGACTACCGAACTCAAGACTGGGCGGCTGGAGTCAAGAAAGCCACACACAACCGAGGCGCGGATCTCATTGTTGATTTCGTAGGCGCGGCTTACTTTGAAGGGAACCTTGATGCTGCTGCCCTTGACGGCCATATTGTCCAGCTTGGTCTGCTAAGCGGAAGTAAGCTCCCCAGCGGCGTTGATATAAGCGCCATTCTTCGCAAGAGATTGCGGTTCGAGGGGAGTACGCTCCGTAGCCGAGACCTGCAGTACCAGCAACGACTCCGCGACCTTCTTGTGGAACATGCGATACCAAAGTTCAAGAGCGGGACCTTCAAAGTGCATATAGAGCAGGTTTATCCATTTGAAATGATCGTAGATGCCCATAGACTTATGGAGAGCAATAAAACAAAGGGTAAAATCATCTGCACAGTTGGCGGAGTATGAGGAAAGCCAATGCAGATTACTCGACTATGATAGATAGAAAATACAAACATATGACTTGCGGCGAATCGCGTTCTAGTCAAAGAAGGTTAAGCTGCTATGTTATCACCCTGAGGAGGATGCTGTATGTATAAACACCCGCATACGAAGTAGTCGTTCCCTCTGGAGATGATGATGTTATTGTCGAGCTTTGGCTGGACCATGGAGTTGCAGCCGTTCTGCCTTCTCGAGCTTCCTTCTGACCTTATGCTACTCATCCTTGAACAGCTTTTTGATGATATCGAAGCCCTCAGCAATCTCAGCCTTGTTTGCAGCTCTCTTCACCAACTCTCACTTCCTTTTCTCCTTAAAGCTGTTGACTTAAGTTGTCACAAGTATGGTAGTAGATCCATACTCCGTACTCCACCTGGGAGGTTCCAAAGGTTTAATTAATGGAGCCAAGCTTTGTCACGTGATTTTTCTCAGAAAGCGGTATAGACTAGCAGAAAATTTCAGCCATCTGCTGGAAAAAAATAAAAAAACCTCCCAAGATCGATGGACTGCATTGGAGGCCTCCAGTGCGAATTAATCAAAGAACGATCCTTTCCCCCGCTCATAATATCTGCGTAAGTATGGCGAAACGCACCCGACCAGAGTCGGACGCACCGGACTCGCCGAGGAAGAAATCGAAGGATACCACAGGCAAGAAACCTCGTTACACACAATCCGCAGAGCTCGAAGCCCTACCCCAAGCTACAATTGACAGCTATCTCGAAAGCCACTCCATAAAGATTTCCGACCCTTCCACCGAAGAAAATCTTCGCCCGATCACCTCCTTTGATTATCTCCCGTCGGGCTCCGACAATGACCTGTACGCTCCTCTGAAGGGCTTTTCTACGCCAACGCCAATTCAGTGCGTAGCTTGGCCTTTTTTGTTTGCTGGCCGGGATCTCATTGGAGTTGCGGAGACCGGTAGCGGGAAGACACTGGCGTTCGGTTTGCCTTGCATTCGCAGAGCTAGGGAGATAAATTCTCGACGCTCCTCTCCATGTGTTTCTGCTGTCATAATTACCCCAACTCGAGAACTGGCCATGCAGATCTATGAGCAGCTCACAAAATTCGCTCAATCCGGCGTTAAGATTGCGTGTATATATGGAGGAGCTTCAAAGGATGACCAGCGCCGAGCATTGAGAAAGGCATCGGTAGTCGTTGCGACACCAGGACGGTTGAAGGATTTCCAGAGCGATGCGTCGGTGGACCTAACGAAGGTCAAGTTTCTTGTGCTGGACGAAGGCGATAGGATGCTGGACAAAGGGTTTGAGCAAGACATCAAGGACATAGTAAGCACTATGCCGTCCTCGAAACGCCGCCAGACCGTCATGTTTACTGCAACATGGCCGCCGGCCGTGAGAACGCTCGCTGCCACCTTCATGCGGTCACCTGTAACAGCCACGATTGGAGGAGATCTTTCGACTGATCTTCGAGCAAATACTCGAATTAAACAGGTTGTGGAGGTCGTGAATGGATTCGACAAAGAGAGCAGGATTTTGACGCTCTTAAATCAGTACTCGAGAGGCAAGAATAGCAATGATAGGGTATTAGTATTCTGTCTTTACAAAAAGGAAGCCATGAGAATTGAACGATTTATCCAGTCAAGGGGTTTCAAAGTGGCCGGCATCCACGGCGACTTGAGTCAGACGGAAAGATTCAAAAGCTTGGACGCTTTCAAGTCGGGGGTTGTTCCTATATTGGTTGCTACGGATGTTGCCGCGCGAGGACTAGATATCCCTGCCGTTAAGTTGGTTTTGAACGTCACTTTCCCGCTAACTGTAGAGGACTATGTTCATCGAATCGGAAGGTAAGAGTGCCACAAGAGAAGAAATTTAATATCAACTACTAACGGTGGGTCACAGGACCGGTCGCGCTGGTGCTGAAGGACTTGCCATCACGCTATTCACCGAAAATGACAAGGCGCTATCAGGCGGGTAAGTTATCCCTTTTGGCCTTGAGATCAGCTTTGAGTCAACGCTAATACTCCGAAGATTAATCAACGTTTTGAGAGCCGCAAACCAAGAGATTCCCGAGGACCTGCTCAAGTTCGGCACTACTGTTAAGAAGAAGCAACATGATGCCTATGGCGCATTCTTTAAGAGCACGGGAACTACAGAAGTGGCAAAGAAAATTAAATTTGACGACTAGGTTTGAATGCACTGTCTGCAAGACGCAATTGCATAGTTTGGGTTGTTCTTATTTTTGGCGTGATCGGTATTTGGTGTAAAGACCTAACAAATAGGCTCTCTCCAGCCAGAGACTTTGAAAGCCTTTCAAGTTAGCAATCAGATAGACTAGCACATAGATTAGTCAAGCGAGGTACTTACGTTGACATGACAAGAATAGCCCCAGGGACTAGTAATTTGAAAAGGTCCAGATATACCGATTCCGGCTGTGGTTTCGCTTGTCGTAGGAGAGCCCAAGTAATCAAGCCCAATAACAAGGTTCCGCTATTAGGCAGTACCTCTGTAATTTTGAGGCTGTTGCTATGTCGGCGGAAGTAGTTTTTGATATAAAGTGAACTCCAAACAATGCGCAGAGCCATACTCATCACATTCGCCCAGACTATTCCTGCCGCACCCCAACCCCATACTTTCAGAAGACAATAAGCGGCAGCGAAAAATCCCACCGAGCAGGCTGCCATCCACGCCGACTGTTGTCGTAACTTTGCGTGGCTCGCGGTCGCGGACACAAATGCTTCCGTAATCCCGTTGAAGGCAAGAAATGGCACATAGTAACAGTAGCTTGCGAGAAGGCCAGACATCTCGGGGAATGACCACTGGGAGCCAAATAAAATCTTGAGCAGGAATGGGACAGTAGGTGGGCCAATGGCACAAATCAAAACCGAAGCAAAGCCATATATCCGAATAATATCACAAAGATGTGACTTGGCTAGCGCGACATTCCTTGGGTCTGGATTAGCTGCGCCGGCCGTGGCGAGAAGCTTTGCAATCATAGCACGGCTACTTTCTTCTATGGGCTGGAAAAACAAGCGAGCGACGAGACTGCCATAGTTGGAGGCTAAGGCATATGCCCCTTGGTCTTCAAGGCTCGAAAAAGTCGCCAGTGTCAGGATGTCCCCCTGGGTAAGGAAGTGCTTGATGACAGTTTGAGCGTAAATATTGGCAGTTAAAGAGAGTAATGGCAGCGAAAAAAGACTGAACAAATAACGGCCCGTTCTTTATATCTAGTCAGCGAGCTACCCCTTTGGTGATGGATTTCAAACGACTAACCTTTGCGTCACAGCTAAGGGTAATAGAGCGAACCCTTCCATGCGTGAGATAGGGCGAACACACACCCCATACCCACAGAGAAGGACAGCAGCGTAACCCAGTTGCCCGATGGCAAAGGGCAGGGCGCCCAGATCCCTGGAGTTCGCCATTGCCCAGATAGCAGTTCCGCAAGTTAACGCGGATTTTGTAATAATAGCGGCGGTTTCAACAGCGGCTCTCAGTTTATATTGCATTTTCTGCTGCACAATGGCAAAGCATGGTTCACTAAATAGCTCCAAGATGCATGCAATTTGCATTATTCGGAGACTAGTGTCGAACATAGGTACTCTACTCGGAGCTCCCTGACCAGGGCGGGCGAAGAGAAGGCCCAGAAAATGGGTCAACGGAATGCCTATCAATGCGGCAAGGTACGATATATTCACTGCAGCTTGGGCATGCTCCTTTATAGTGCGCGAACGGGTAGATCCTGAGCTGGGGCTTGTACTCTCTGGGCCAAGGGTGCTTTCAGAAGTAGATGTTGCCGCATCGACAGGATCTCTCTGCAAGGCAACCCTGATACTCTCACGAGCAAAGTACAATGTGGAGATCACATAGAGTTCCATTTGAGAAGCAATGCCCAAAGTGCTGGGCGACAGAGATCGTAGCAGCAGCTGATTAGCAATGAATGTTGCACCCTTAGATGCTATTTGGACAAGAATCAGATAGGCAGCACCTGCAACAGGCAGCCCTGCAGGGAGAGCTTTTGCATCATCGTCCATCTTACCGTATCCATTACCAAGACCTTCCCGTTGAGAGAGAGCAGATGGAAGTGTTGGAACTCCATGGATGGAACCTTGAAACCTTGAAAAGATAGGAGCAGTCACGTGAAAACAGCCATAACAGCACGTGACACCACCAGCTGCCCCCACCTAACGCGTCTTTACGCGACTACTTTCCGCGTACTCTGCCAGCTGCACGCGTTCTTCTCTTGCAAAGACCTCCCTCCACAGACAACCGGTCATCACTGAACCAGAGTGCCCCATCTCGAGAACTCTGCAATATCATAGACTCCGTTTTGCGACATGGCGAATCCTGCCTCACAGGTGTCGATTGGCGCTCTGAGGTGCGTCAAACCGCCTTCTACCATGTGCTGTTTTGCTAATCCTTTGTAGTGCTATTTTCGATGAGTCGAAGCCTCAGATGTCTGAACCTGTGGTTCAGTGCGTCCAGATCAAACCCTTGCGGCCTGAAGCAAACATGCCAGAACGATACAGAGCCGTCTTCAGCGACATTTCGAATTATATCCAAACCATGATCGCAACCCGTACGCCTTTTCGCCCCCCCTCTCTTCCTGCACCTCATTCTAACCTGGGTTTATAGAAGCGAACCATTTTGTCACGAGTGGGGTATTACGGCGCGGCTGCTTCGTGAAACTAAAGTCTTTTCAAGCCAACGTTGTCAAGGGAAAGAGGTACTGCCTGTCCGATATCATTGATTATGCCTGGAGTGACACTAATCACAGCAGAATCCTTATTATTTTGGATCTCGAGGTCCTGGAGGAACTAGGCGAATGCGAGAAGATTGGCGATCCGAAACCGTTGGAATCCAAACCCGCCGATCCGGAGAAACCAGTCCCAACAGTCATCTCTAGCAACGGTTTCTACGGCTCGAGGCCGCAAAACCAACCTCCCCCACCTCAACCTATTCCGCAAAGGTCGTCTGCCCCGTTATCCTCAGCTCATGCGAATATTTACCCCATCGAAGCCCTCTCTCCATACTCCCATAAATGGACAATAAAAGCCCGATGCACCAACAAGTCTCCCATAAAGACATGGCACAATAGGAACGGTGAGGGCAAGTTATTTAGCGTCAATCTCCTTGATGACAGCGGAGAAATTCGTGCCACGGGCTTTAAAGACCAGTGTGACCTCCTGTATCCAGTGTTTGAAGAGGGGAGTGTGTATTACATATCCAGCCCATGCCGCGTCCAAATTGCAAAGAAGGAGTTCTCGAATCTTAATAACGACTATGAACTTATGTTTGAGAGAGATACGGTTGTTGAGAAGGTAAGACATTGCGTCCAGTTCATCTTATAAAATCCCTTAAAACTCCCTCCTGACAATGGAAATCGATAGGCCGAGGACCAAGATGATGTTCCCCAGATCCGGTTCAACTTTACAAAGATTGGTGATCTACAGGCAGTGCAGAAAGGTACCACAATCGACGTGCTTGGTGTGCTGAAAGACGTTGGGGCTGTATCTCCAATCGTCTCTAAGACAACGGGCAAGCCATACGACAAACGTGATCTTACTCTGGTTGATAACTCATGCTATTCTGTGCGACTCACAGTGTGGGGCAACACGGCAACAAACTTTGACGCTATGCCAGGATCCGTGACCGCTTTCAAGGGGGTTAAGGTCTCGGATTTCGATGGAAGAAGCTTGAGCCTTCTGAGCTCGGGTACCATGACTGTTGATCCGGATATCGAAGATGCACATCGGTTGAAAGGATGGTATGATGGGCAGGGAAGGTCCGATACCTTTACCTCTCAAGCCTCGATGAGTGGCACAGTGGGTACTGCTGGGGGGCGCGAGGATGCATTTAAAACTATAGCGGAGGTCAAGGGTGAGCAACTTGGCATGTCGGAAAACCCAGACTACTTCTCATTGAAGAGCACAGTTATTTTTGTGAGATCAGAAAACGTGTGCTACCCAGCTTGTCTAAGCGAAACGTGCAGCAAAAAGGTTGTCGAAGTTGAGCCTAACCAGTGGCGATGCGAACGGTGCGACAAAACACACCCCAGACCTGAATACCGCTATATTCTTTCAATAAATGTCTCCGACCATACAGGCCAAATATGGCTGAGCTGCTTTGACGAAGTTGGAAAGATGATTCTGGAAATGAGTGCCGATCAGCTCATGGAATTGAAGGAATCTGACGAAGGAGCGTTCAAGGAGGTCACGGAAGGGGCCAACTGTCATGTCTGGACTTTCAAGTGCAAGGCGAGGATGGATAACTTCCAGGAGCAGCAACGGTAAGATCGCAAACCACCTTTAGCGGGGTGCATGGCTAACGGTAGTTAGTGTCCGATACCAAGTTATCTCTGCCACTCCTGTCAATTATTCCATGGAGGCAACCCGTCTAGCAGATACGATTCGGTCCTATTCAATTGCATAGCGTGCGATTCTATCTAGATTAACGTGTGCTATCCTTTTCAGCCATCCAACCAGAGAGCCAGTTTACATCGACACAGCTAGGGGTAAGAAATGCATGTTCATGAAGGAACTTGGTAAGCATACCAGATGCGTGTGTCGACATTGAATATCATGTGCAGATAGATTCTTTTCGGAGGCCTGGATGGATGTGATACGGGGCTGTTGCTTTTATTCATGATTACCTTTTCTAAATCGCAGATTGAAACGGACCCTCAGAATGAGGTTTTGTATGAAGATTAATGCCATTACATCAGGAATGCAATTGTATTTTATGTACGGAGTAGTGTGGTTTGTATGTATGTATGGAATATTTAATGATGACGTTGGAATTAATAATGCAGGCACGTGCTGAAGCTAGTGCTACGCTGTTTGCACTGTTTGCACGCACTGTTTGCTGTGGGTGAAGATAACAAGCTGTTCTTCTTCTGCTGCCCGGTTCTGTTGCGACTTCACCATAGAATATACCCTTCTGCACCAGGTGTGCCCAATTCTGTTGTTTTTCAATAGTTCCAGTAGCCTCTCCCGCTGGACATAAGAATGAGGTTGCTACTATTCCTCGTGGCCGTCATTGGCCTGATCCACAGTGCCATTTCCGCGCAAGCCTCTCCCGGGAAGTTCCAGAAGTATAAGAGCCTCTCCAGACCGTCTGGAGCTGTTGAATTGGACGATGCGGTGTATGAGGAATTGACGTTGAAGCCGAGGGACTATCATGTTGCTGTCCTCCTTACTGCAAAGGAGGCAAAATATGGCTGTCAAGTTTGCCGTGAATTCCAATCCGAATGGGACCTGTTGGCTGCAGCCTGGAACAAAGCTTCTAAGCCCGATATGCCCAGGCTGATCTTGGGCACCCTGGATTTTTCTCAGGGCAGAGGTACTTTCCAGAAGGTAATGGCAAACTGCTATCAATTCGTCGTTTCTATCTAACATTGGTTGGCTATGTCCTAGCTCATGCTTCAAACGGCCCCAATCCTACTCTTTTTCCCTCCAACGGTCGGGCCGAACGCAAAGGTAGATGCGTCACCTCTTCGATATGATTTTGCCGGGTAGGTTGTCCCCACACTTGTTATAAACGGAGATCATGCCGTTTTTTCTGAGGTTCTGTCGACTGATGCTTGTCGTGTTGAGAAGGTCCATGTCCGCGGATCAAGTGTATGCTTGGCTTGGTCGCAACCTACCGGAAGGTTACAGGCCCCCTATCGTCCGCCCTATCAATTACAGTCGAATCATCGGTTCAATAACTGTCGTACTCGGTGCCATCACCTTGTTCACCGTGACCTCGCCATATACCTTGCCCATTATTCAAAGTCGAAATATATGGGCAGCTATCAGTTTGATTGCTGTCCTTCTTTTCACAAGCGGACACATGTTTAACCATATAAGGAAAGTTCCTTATGTGGCTGGGGACGGTAAAGGAGGCATCAGTTATTTTGCTGGTGGCTTTTCGAACCAATTCGGCCTCGAATCTCAAATCGTCGCTGCAGTTTGTGAGTTTCTTCCTTTTCGGCCTTTTTTCCATGAGTTCGGTAACCCCGATCTCCTGTGAACCACGCACTAATAAATTTTTCGTATGTCAAGATGCCGTCCTATCTTTCACGACAATCGTACTAGCGATGAAAATCCCTCGAATCGCCGACCGGAAGTCCCAGCAAGTGAGCGTCATCATCTGGGGCCTTGTGCTCTTCGGCGCATATAGTTTTCTTCTGAGCATTTTCCGAACGAAAAGCGGCGGCTACCCCTTATTCCTGCCTCCGTTTTAATTGTACATATATATGACGATACTGAAGGCTAGGATTGACGAGCAGATAGTGGACTAGTCCACAGTCAAGAATACATCATTTAACAGGTCCGGAAGACGTGCAAGCATAATCGAACTCCATTTGATAATAATGAGATGGCGATGACTATACGTGGCTAATCTACAAGTTCCTTCCCGTGATGTTGATTCTGAGGGTGCCTTATTCGAATGAATGGCATTAGAGGCCGAAGAGGTTATAAATTCTTTAGATTCGGCTGGCTATTCTCGCTACATGTGCTGCGTACTTTGATTGCAATTTAATTCGACTAGAAAGTCCCAGAAGCGACAAATAACATGTCAGTGGTTGCCAACATACTTATTGGTGGTGCATGCTCTGCAGAGACCCTCTCCGTGGTTCAAGAGTGATTTAAGAGGGAGATAGTCACTAATAATAAACAGAACATTGAAAAGTAAGATCAGCGTTTGGCCGAAGTGAATCTGATTTGCGATATATATATAAACACATGACTACTTGGGAATCGCACAACTTGGATGCGCCGCAATGCACAAGGGATAATAACAATTGTCTATTCGTGGAAGCAACATAAAACATGAAAAGCCATACACCATGTCATACAGGAATAGGGAAACGCCACTTAGAGCTCCCGATAATCACTCGGCCGAGTCCGTTTCTGTCTCGCCTGGTGCCGATATGGATTCACAGGCTGGCGCAAGTAAGCGTTATCCTCTTCCTTGGAGAATGGTCCCCCAAAAGTCGTTCGTTGCTGGTTCGAGAAGGGCCTCATGCCTGGATTTTGTTGAAATTGCTGATGTTGTATGACATTAGCAGGTGGCTCGTTGAAGCCCATGGCGAAGCCTACACCACCAAGGCCGTGTCCGCCCATCGGATTAGGAGGGCCATATCCGCCAGGCCCCATCATTGGATCATTGAAGTGATTAAAATACGGGCCACCATGGCTGTTCAAGTTTATACCGCCCATTTGGTTCCATCCATCACCGGGATGGCTGTATGGAAGTGGTGTTTGGAGCATTGGAGCATTCATACCCGCCGCGTAGCCGGGGTTGGGGTGAACACCATTCCCCACAAAGTGGTTGTACGACGGTTGGGGGGTATTCACGAAAGGTTGTTGTCGTGGGGGATGAACAAAGGTACGAACGGAATTCGCAATAGAATTATCAGCAGTAGTGATTTTCGATTCATTTTCTTGGGATTTTTGCTTTTTCATAGACGGCGCAACCGATCCGTTTACTGTCCCTTCAATGCTGGCATCCCCTAGGGAGCGCTTTCTCGGCAGGGACAACGTCGGTTCTGCGGAGGATTTCACCAAAGGCGAGGGTTTGTCAGTCGTATTAGGATGTTGCGTATTTGCCTCGGAGATTGTTGGTAATACACTCATGCTTTCCTTCTCATCGCTAGAGCCCTGGCCTCCATTATTTAGGTTTTCTCTAGTCTTCTCGATTTCGAAATCCTTCGTCTGAGCGGCAGCGTCATCATCAGCACGTAGATTATCGAGTAATACACCGGCCGTAGAACAGTTAGGGCAGACAAAATCGCTCTCGATCAAAGCATTGGTGATACAATCGTTGCAATACGTCTTTCCACAGCAAGGCGTTTTCGTTGGTTCTATGAACATTCGGCGGTCAACTGGACACAGTAGACCACGTGATTGCAATTCCTTGGTGCTTTCCGCGGCAGCAGACTCTGCGGCGGCAGCGGCCGCAGCTTTGGCCTTCTCTTGATACAGCTCCCAGGACGCTTTATCAGGTTGTGCAATAACAAAGTCGCCATCAGCGTTTACCATAACCCCAGAGATTTTTGACCCTTCAGTAGACCCATCCATTGCTAGGGGATCTGGCTTATCGACCTGGACCTGAAGAGAACGAGGTATTCCCGTCGATCGCTTCACTCTATATCTCGCATCAAACTTTGGATCGTTGTTGGTTGGGCACGCCTGAATCCAATGTCCTATTCCAAGTGGTCAGTATAAAATTGCGTTGTGTATTTAGCGTAAAAAACTTACCTTTTTCTCGGCAACGGTAGCACAGATATCCTGGAGGCGGCGGGTGATCAGGGACGGTTACCGGTTTGCCTCTACCACGACCAAATGGGACGGGTGTTGCACTGTTTGCGTAGAAATGATTAGCTACCGCATTGTACCCTGCTTTCCCCACTGAGGTATTGATTATTCACACAAATCACTTACTTAGCCATCCCTTCCTGCTGTTCCTTCCACTGAGATTCTTGAAGACTGAACAGAGCCTTGATTTTTTCATCCTCTGACTGTGCACCACTTAAACCTGATATACCTCCAGCAATATCTTCGCTATTTGACAGCGACTTTAGGCCCGGGGGATCGGCTCGGGACGTGGTCCGAGTGGTAACTGGCATTTTACCAGAAACGTAGCGAGCTGCACCGCCCTTCCCTGGCCTCGCCGCAGGAAGCCTTCGCGCAATTATCGAAGTGGAGCGAGGAATAATGGTCGTATCATCATCATATTCTACAAGTATCTCAGTTTATACGCTCACTTCGAAGTAGGGGACGCTCATAATTCAAGGGAACGTACCTTCATTTGTACCTTCATTATAGATTGCAAGTTCGAAATCGCTTCCATCGCCCAACCGGTTCTGGTTGATAATTTCCTTCTTGAGCTCGAAGACGGAAATCCCAGTGCCGTCAAATGTGACCCTCGAGGGCTCTTTCTGAGACTTGAACTTGAAGTGAACTGAAGAAGTCATGGCCAATTGGAGAAGAGCTAGGAATCTGAGAACAAATAGATTTAGAAGCTGAAATCAAACCAGCATGTGACTAGAGGATGACAGCAGTATCTAGGTCAATCTCGATGACTCTGGCGAATAACAGTAGACTTGACTATCTAGATAGATAGAGGCCTCGACAGTCGACAAATGAAGTAACGACCGCAGCCTGTGTAACAACAAGGTGGCTTTGCGGCCCAAGAGAAGCGAACTGCTATCCCCGTCGTGGAATTAAAAGAAAACAAGATGGAATCGCCTCACCAGACACAAGCTGGGTTGAGCTGGTAGTCAAATGACAGGATTGTGGAAATGTTTCTTATACAAAGAGACTTCAATTTGAAAGAATGATATGGACAACTGGACGAGGGGAACAATTTAACGGCAAATTCAGTACTCTGTTAAAACAAGAGAATCCCGAATATCACTCTAACCAATTAGCCCAACAACACCTCTTTGATAACCCTCCTACTGTCAATTAGAATGTACCCAGGGATCGTTGGGTAGGAGCACTCGTGGTGGCGACAGATAAGCGAAAAAGCAAACAGGGCTGCGAAAGGGAACAGTGTATCGAAAAAAAGGCGTGTTGGTCTTCCTGCTTCGGAAATCAGAAATACGGAGGTAGCAAAGACGGGAGACAGTTGTGGGATTGTTGTAGCTGGCAGTAGATGATGATGGGTGCGAGGTTGAGGTCGATGCCTGCTGGGAAGAAGACGAAGAAGAAGCAGAAGAGAAACAGCAGGCGGCGAATCTGGCAGGAAACTTCAAGCCGAACCAACGACTGACTAAGCAGACATCACGTGGGACGGGAGAACCCCCAGGATTCTGTGAGAGAGTTGATTGGGGAATAACTCTCTCGGGGATCCGTGGAATTTAGTAGCAGGGGCTTAGTCACCTGACAGATTCATACGGGAGAAGCCGGCCTTGCATCTCCTCTTTGAGGGCACGTTCGGTTCCGGGCCTTTTCGTAGTAGTATAACTCTTGCTTATAAGGTCTGGTAAGCTTATCACAAGTCTAAACATGGTATAAACTTGGAATAGTTTCTTATCAAATCAATATTTCAAACCCTCGACCACATGGATATAGTGGTGTTATGGAACGTGCTCAGCTGGCTTTGCAATTGGCTTCGCAGCTCATTATGCTATTCCTGCAGTAGCAGATCAATTTGGAAGTTAGATATAGAGAAGAGGCAGTCAGAGAATTGAGAATCCATCCTAATATTATGGGGATTGGGTATAATAATTTTTAAGAGATTATAAGGAATAAGCCCCATGAACTGAACACGCCCTCAGAGTAGATAGCAATTGAATAAAATAAGAGTGGCAGGACAACAGAATAATCAATGGAGATAGTACTCTGTGTTGAACGACAATGGCAACGGCACACACCAAAGCTGTCAGATATGATAAGAGATAATATTTTTGCATCATCCCATCCCTTTGCTAATTTCCATCAACAATCCCTTTCCGCGTAACTACCCTCTCTCAAGGACGGATGGGGAAAAGGCAGCGGGTAGCCAATTCTCCCTCCCACACTCCACCATTCTCGCCACACCCGAGTGTCATGCCTGAGTCCCACCCACCGGTCATCGTGAATGATACTCGCGTACTTGAATGTGATATGCGAAGGAGCTGTCACACATCCACCTAGGTAGTAATTCCACCCGTATATTATTACATATGACAGCCAAGATGTCTTCTCTCTCCACTGATTGTTGCAGATCAAAGGCGACCATGTGGGAAATTGGTTCTGGGAAACGAGTAAAGTCAGTCTTTGGAAATATGTTTTGAATGGTTAGGAGATGTACTGCTCCGTAAGTAACAACTCTGCCGTTTCCGTTGAATTTACGGAAATGGATTGAGAAATATTGGTCGTCAAAACAGCCTATGTTGTCACAGGTTGAACCGCGCTTGTAAAGCTCCGCGTATGCAGTTGCATTCGTGATATTGAAGGGATCTTGATAGGTATCCGGGTCTCTCTTGTAAAGTTCATGAATTGATGTAATGTTGGGGCTAACATCTGATAGAAAGGCATGAATCAAAGGGGGCATGAATCAAAGGGAAGAATAGGCCGCTAGCCAAGGAGAGAAGAAGAGTAAAGAGATTCATGGATGATATTGACTGTATTTTGACTTCTTTAAAATCAAGGGGGCTCACTCGGAGATGAAAATATTCTGAAGTGCAGAGTGAATGAGAGAGGAATGTATCCATAGATGGACACTTGCCTGTATATAAAGAGGGCAAGGACCCTGTTTTCCCCACGCCGAACAGCGAAATTGAAGATGCGAATACAGGGTAAGTGTCTTCACCGCACAGTGATACTTCCAGCATTCTTTCATTGTCCAAATCTACCCAATGCAGCCGGCTAATCCCAAGACATCCGCAATGGTAGCTGTGCATCAAAGCACCGCAGATGCCATGCGACCAACTCTCTAAAAGTGGAATAACGAGCAGAATAAGCAGCAATTCATTCATGAAAGCGCCGCCCACGCGCTGGCAAACGCAGATGCTGATGAGACATCATCTACCCAGCTGGCGCAATGACACCATTGGCGTGAAGTAACTACACTAAGGTGCAAAGAGTTAGCTGTGTATGTGTACCTTTCTAAGGGTGCGGCTTTGGGGGCATACTGAGCCGAGTGCTTCCTGATTCTTACCATCCGGATTCTTTACCATAGTGTCAATATTACATTTTGTGCAACGCATAAATCAGACAACAAAACCCAGAAGTTGAGAGGTCAGACTTCGCATCTTGATAATCCATGAATTGCAGCTTCTTCCAAGGCAATGTCCAAAGGAAAGAAAATATATTTCTCAATAAACCGAGGTTGGAATCACGCGACTGGATGAGATACAGTACATTCGCTCAACAAGTGCTACCAATTATGGTTAGCTATGGAGGTTGTGGGCAAAATTCAATTCCCATCCCATGCCTTGTGTAGTGTAAATAGAAATCAAAGAAACAGCTCATTACAGTGCCTTGCAACATGTTTTGCAACCCTAGCAAAACCCCAACTCTAAAGTAAAATATAAAATAGCGAAAGCACATGAGCGAAAGCACATGAGCTGCTGCTAAGTCTCTATTTGTAGGAGTAGAAATATAAATATCTTCAAGCTAGATACTCTAACTGTGGAGAAGAGTATATAGCAAATTTTAAAACCTAGTTTCTAGCTTTAAAGTCTCAATAAATAAAAGAACTAGACTCTAATACTACTAATTAACTAAATTCTATATAATTAATTAATATTTACAACAAAAACCCTCTGAAAGAAAATAATAATAGTTAAATAATTAATAAATATTCTATTATTTATAAAGATTTCAATATTTATTACTTGTAATAAAATTCTGAAATAAATACTTTATAAAAGTAAATAAACTAGTTAAATAAGTTTTATTTTATAATTTAACTTTAATAAATAAATTAGACAAACAGACTTTCTACAGATAAAATATTTTAAATAAATTTATTATAGATTTGACTTTTGTTATCTCTAAAATAAGCTAAAAAATCTTATATTTAACTGTTAAAGATGAGACCTAGCTTGGTCAGAGTATTCTATACTAGTAAAGCTGAAGTAGAGAATAGATTGACAATAATAAAAGAGTTTAAAAGGCTTTGAAAAGTAGTAAGTATCAGAAATACTTAAATTAATTACTTTAAAAGCTTAAAATAAGAAAATACTGTAGTATAGATTAAGTTTTAAAATAAATTCTTATAAAAAAATACAAACAAGCTCTATTTACTACATGTATCCTGGAAAGTTTGTTAGTTCCACCCCCCCCAACAGGGGTATGAAGTTCGAATTCCACACACCTTTGGCCCTCACACCACCACCTTTCTCTGAGTAAGTTCATTGATTTCTTACAATCCCCATACTAATTCTTTGAATTCTCAATAGATATTCTCTAGTTCTCCTATCTAAAAGATGAATTCTCAGCCTACTACCCCAGAATCTAATGATCGAAGCTCTAATACCACCTGAGATGAATGCTGTGATATCCTGCTTCTCAGAGATATAGGCTGGTCCTATGAGAAGATCAGCTCTTTCCTCCATCTTACCTACTGTCAAGTTCAATATGCCTGCCAGTCTGAACAAGCTACACCTCGCAAGCCTAAGGGACAGCCATCCCCATTGTCAGAATCTCAAATACAAGAGATCATTGAGTTTATCACTTCTTCAGCTCAAAATCAGAAACTCCCTTATAGAAGAGTAGTGGCTATTCTTGATCTCTATATCACCCCCAAGTTCCTTGACTGAGCTTTGAAATGCCATGGCTATTCTTGCTGTATAGCCTTACAAAAACCCCTTATATCCAAATAAACCCAGCAACTATATCTTGCCTGGACAGAGGAGCATGTCCATTGGACTGTGGATAACTGGAGTCTCATTCTTTGAACTGATGAGACTTAGGTAACAGGTGGAAGGTATACAAAGCTTTATATGACACACAGACCTGGGGAACAGCTTTATCCTGACTGTATCTTTGAAAGGATTCAGTGCAAGAGGGGCTGGATGTTCTGGGGCTCAATCTATGGTGGAAAGAAGGGTCCATCTCTATTTTGGGAGAAAGAATGGGGGACTATAAATAGGGAATCTTATAGCCAGTAGATTATTCCTCTTATAGATAGATAGATAAAACTGAACTCTGAGCTGAAGCTGATGCAGGATAGAGTTTCTGAGCACTTAGTAAATAAAGCTATTAATAAACTTCATAAGCAAGGGATCACTTCTATACAGTGGCCTCTATATTCCCTTGATTTGAATCCTATTGAAACTGTATAGAATATTATAAAGGACTGGATTCAAGCCTAATCTACACACAAGAATTCTATATACAATGAGCTTAGAAAATTGGTAAAGGAAGTTTAAAAGGCTGTAGATAAAGAGGCTCTTCAACAATTAATTGAAAAAATACCAGAGTACTGTCAGGCTGTAATTAGTGCTAATAGTTAATATATTAAATATTAATATAAATTTCAATACTAGCAAATATAGCTCTATCTACTGATTAATTGTAATTAGAAAAAAGTATATAGAATTCAAATTCAATCCCTCTGTCAGTAGTATTGAACTAATAAATATTCTAGAACTGACTGTAGTATAGTAAAATAATAAAATTATAGATATTTTTATAGATTTAAACTATAAAACTTTGAATTACTATAGTTAATACTAATTAATAATAAAAATATAGTAATAAAAAAAAATTATAAGAAATTATAAAATATCTTTTTTTAATAACAGATAAAAATCTATTTTTAAATATATATTTTGTTACAAAATACCTTGTTTGATTAAGCAGGGTAGAATTTAAATTAAATCTTAAAGATCTGTAATATTCTTAGAGAATATACTTAGTATATATCAAGCTTGCTTATTACTCTAAGCTAGTATTATAAGCCTTAGCTTACTGTAGTAATAGAAAGTAATCTACTTCTTTAAAGAAATAAAGTAATCTAGCTAGAAAACAGCTGTATACTGTATATCAGAAAAAGTCTAATAAAATATAAAAATAGAGTATATATAATATTAAAGCAGAATTGCAGTACTGCTATAATTAATAATCTAGAATTAAAAATAGATTTAAAATCAGTATTATTATTAAATATAAAATAGAAGACTTCTATTTCTAAGAATAGAAAAAATATTTTCTTTATATATATAATAATTTTCTTAGTAGATTTAATAAATTTAGTAAATAAATTTACTAGTACTACTGAATCTATTATCTATAAATTTAGTAAATTTAATAGATAAATTTATTAATATTATTAATTCTATTACTTAAAATTATATAATTTTCTAGTTATATAACTTTTAAATTTTACTGGTTTCTCTATTTTACTGTATTTCTATTTTTCTAAGTTATTATTAATTAATAGTTTTTATTAATCTGTAATATTATTATTTTTCTTTCTAGTAAGCTATTTCAGTAATTTATTTTTTTCTTTATAATTAATACTATTTCTACTTTCAGTTGTTTTTCTTTCTTTTTCTTATAAGTGTTTTTTAAAATATATTGACTATAGTATCTAGCTATACTGCTAAAAACTAAACTTAAACTGCTGATATTAAATATACAGATTTTATTATATTTTCTTTGTATTATTATTATAAATAGAGGAAAATACCTTGTATTATCTCTAAAAATAATAAATATTGTAATAAATATATCTGATTAAATAAATTATATATTTCAGAGAGAAAATTTATTCTTCAGTTTAAATAATCTAAACTATATTATATCTGTAATAAAATTAAATTAGATAAAGAACTTATTTATAAAGAATTTTATTATCTTTTCTCTCAGCTTTCTATTGCTATAAATTATTTAAATTATTTTAGAAAATAAAAACAGTTTCTAAATATAAAGATTAGTAAATTTATTCAGTCCAATATACAAACTTTCAAAAAGTTAGAAGAGTTAGAGAAGAAAGAGAATAAAAGAAAATAAACTGAAGCTATAGCTATAGACAAGTTATAAGCTTTATTAATTATTATTAATAATATTCTCTCTTTTTCTAGTTTTAATTTTATAGCTTTTAATAGTACTATAATACTTTCTAAATATTCTCTAAATTTTAATAGATTTTTAAATACTGTCTAACTATAGATATTCTTTTTATTTTATAAAATAATATTATTCTTTTTTTAATACTGTATTTTTTAGAATTTCTTTAACTTTATATTTATTCAGTTTTTTATTTTTGACTTTAGATAAATATTATCTGATATTCTAGAATACTTTTTTAATTAATAAAATATAGAATATTAAATATATCTGTATATTTTTTAGTAAAGTAAGTTTATATATAATTAATTCAATCTATTTTAAAACTTTGAAAGATCTGAATTTTCAATAATTAAATTTATTATTTAATTATTTTATTTTTATATTCTTTTATAAAAAATATATTTTCTTCTTTTTTTAAAAGTTAGTACTTTCTAGTATTTTTTTATTATAATAATATTTTATTTATTTACTGTAAAATTTCAAGTCTAATTGCAGTTATTTATATAATTTTTAAAGTTTTTTAATTTTTATCTCTTCTAGATATACTCTTGTTTCTATATATTATAGTATTTATAGAATATTTAATTCTTATCTATAATTTATAAAATATAATATATATTCTGTTATTATATATTTTAAACTGTTATAAGTAATTTATACTGTTAATAATAATAAAATTCAATTATTTTATCAATTATTTATATAATTTTATAGATATTATTTTATTATCTAATTTAATTTTTCTATTAATCTATCTGCCTTGTTATAGACCTACAGTGTATCTCCAAGATAATTAAATAGCAGGAGGGGTTATTCCCAGAAGGATAAACTCAAGTCTGGAAAGAGTTATATAATAGAAGAGTCTATAATAAGTCTTAGCAGGATAGTTTATTTAAAACTACTCTGAGAGAAGTCTATTTGAAACTACTTTAAGAAAAGTCTATTTAAAACTACTCTGATAGAAGTCTATTTAGAACTACTTCAGAAAAGCTTGCTAGAAACTATATCAGGATTCTAGAATTGTATATAAGAATAGATTCTTATTTATTATCTAGAGAAATTCTTATAATTCCTTACAATTATCTCAGTTTATTATCTTATTTTTATTATTAGTTAGTACTAACTATAGCAATCTAGAGCTCTATAGTTTGGATCTGTAAAAATATCTATAACTTTATTACTTTACTATAACTAGAGCTTGCTTGTATCTTTTTATAAGAACTTATATTAAAATTTAATTTATATTTCAGTATTTCTTTGCTTTAAATCCTTGAAATAATTGATCAAGTCTCTCTGATACTTGCTACTCTTTAAAAAACTTTTTAAACTCTTTATTATTATTACTCATTCTCTATTTCAGTTTTACCAGTATAGAAGACTCTGACTAAACTAGATCAAATCCTCTAACAATAATTGTCTCTCTTGATTGTTGAAGAAAATCAATAAAAGATATATATCTTATAAAGATAATACACTATTATTAAATATATATTTAATCTCTTGTCCAGATTAATAGATTAATAGTCTGAATTTTACAGAGAAGTATACTTTTAATAAATATTGAAAGAATTAATTAAGAAAAGATAATATCAGGATCTACAACCAGCACTGACAATAATATAAATATATTACTAGTATAGATTACAAAACTTGAGAAAGTTTAAGAAGAAATTAGATTTTTAATATTAAAGCTGTTAATAAAAATTAAGCTGTTTATAGAAGAATAAAAACAGTTAAAACAGTTTCTTTTATAATATAAAATATTCTTTAAATATAACACTCCAGCTACAGATATAGATTGAAATCTGATTATATTAGAAAATATAAAAGAAATAGTAAAAAGATAAGCTTAAAACTATTTATTATTATAGTTTGAAAGAGAAGACTCAGAAGATCTAGAAATTATTAAAATATATAATAAAATATAAAATTAGATTAAAATAAAAAGAATTTTGTAATTAAATTTCAGAGAAATTAATAAAACTATAACAGCTGCTGAGAAAATACAGCACTTATAATAAAAAAAATCAGTATCTAAATATATTCAAGAATTCTAGAAAGAGAGTATATTCTTAGAATAGAGAAATAATACTCTGGCTAATCAGTATTATCAAGAACTGAAAGAAGAAGTCAAAGATAAAATTACTTAATTAGAAAAGAAAGATAAGAGTCTATTTAAACTGATAAATACAGCTATTAGAATTGACAATTAACTATAAGAAAGAAAGCTCAAAAAAAAGGGTGTATACAAGAATTGATCAAGGAAGACTAATTAAAATCAATAGAAAGACCTATATAAATACTAATCTATAGAAATTAATATTATTTAAAAAAAGCAAGAGAAATAAACTGAATAGAAAAAGAAAAAGAAGAAATATTTTAACTGTAATAAAGAAGAATATTATATATATAAATATTAAATTAAGAAAAGAATTCAAGAAAAAAACTATAAGAAATACAATACTGAAATATAAATAATAAAAGTCTAGAAAATAGCACTGCAAAACAAGATAAAAATATTAATTATTAATAAAATATTCAGAGAACTATAAAGAATTGAAGAAATTAAAAACAATATATACTAAGCCAGATAATAGTAAAAGTATAATAAACTTTAATAGACAGACTGTTTTTGTATACTTTATATCTAGAAATATTAAAATACAATACCAGCTATATATAAAAAAAAATATTATAAAAAAAATACAGACTAGATCTATAGTTACTATAATAGAAAACAGAAACAATATAATAATAAAAGATATTAACTATACTATTACAGACTGAGATATTGATATATATATCCAGAAGCTTATATATACTAAATCAACTATCTGAAACAAGCAGAATATACTTTCAATATAGAATGAAATTGTATTATAACCTGAGAAATAGAAGAACTAAATAGGTATATTGAATATTAAATTTGTACAAAGTATCTAGCAATATTTTATAGAGTACAATACTAACTTACAATAAAATATAAAATCAAGAAAATAGTAGAACTAGTCAATATATTTATATATAAACAGATATAACTAGATTTTAAATACAAACTAGCAACAGTTAATATTGGAAATCTATACTATCAACTATAGCAAGAATATAATAACTAGAAGAATAACTATAAAATAGAAATCTATAGCTGTAAAAATAACTGTCAATAGTATAAAATATAAAATAAATAAAAACTAAGATATACAGAGCTGTTAGAAGATAAAGAAGAAACTAGCTAGCTGGAAGAATAAATTAAAGTTCAGATAATAAAATATAAATAGAAGAAATATATTCAGAAAAGTATTAAATAAAAAAAAAAGATTGAGTAATTATAAAAAAAGATAAATAAAATCTTCAAATAAATAGAACAACTTGACAAGTTGATACAATTTATAAGAAAATATATAGAATAATTAAATACAATAAATAGCTACAAGGACACAATTTCAAGAAATACTAAAATTGGTAGAAGACAGGAAATCTAAGAACCAGTATTAACTAAAATTAAATTAACAAGAAACAAGACTACTATCCAGAAATACAGGTTATAAAGTAGCAACTCAAGCAGCTAGAGGCAATTATTATACCTTGAAAAAAGTACTTAGTAATTCAAGTAATTAATTATTAATAGAGAAAGTGCAGCTATATTAATAAATTCAGGAATTTAAAATAACTTTATAAATATATAATATACTGAAAGATATTATATATAATTAAAATAAAATAAAATACTGTAATAAATCTCAATATTAGATATTACAGGAAGATTAATAGAATAATAAATATCTAAACTATAAATAAAAGTAGAAAGATATAGTGAGAAAATAAGCTTCAATATAATAGATCTAGGAATATTGAACTTAATTTTAAGATACTTTTAAATAAAATAATACAATTTAAATATTAGTTGGAAAAAGAGATAAATAAAAAGATAGAAATACAATTACTTTCTTGACTAGGAAATTTAAGATTTAGTAGAAATTATAATATTGAAAAGAGTTCAAGACTTAATAGAAGGCAAAAAGAGAAAAGTTTCAAATATATAGAAGATATTTTAAAACAAGTTTAAATAATTAATTAAAACTGGTAAAAATAAGAACTAGATTAACAAGCAATAACAGATAAATAGAAAATTATTATTAAAACTATTAAAAGAATTCAAGAAATTTCAAGTTCTATTTAAAGAATAAGAATTATCTACTATATTATTGAAATACCAGCTATAGAATTACAAAATAAACTTTAAAGAAGATAAAATATCTAGATACTTTAAAATAAAAAAATATATATAACAAGAACTTAAACTGATTGAGCAGTTTATAAGTAAAGAAAAAGTAAAAGAATATATCAAATCTTTGAAAATACTAGAAAGATATTTATTATTTTTTATATTAAAAAAAAAAATTAAAAAGATTTTGTATTAACTACAGATTAATAAATAATATAATAATATTAAATCAATATCTATTACTACTAATTAAATAGATATAGAATATATTATTCAGATATATATAATTTACTATATTAAATTAAAAAAAAGTATTTTATTAAATATAAGTTCAAGAAAGTAATTGTTACAGACTAGCAGAGACTATTAATTAATAATAATTTAAAAAAATAAAGGCACAGTAGATTAGAGAAACTAGTAAAACTTGAAAGTTATATAACTAGAAAATTATATAATTCAAAGTAGTAGAACTAGTAGTACTGGTAAATTTATTTATTAGATTTACCAGATCTACAGATAGTAAATTCAGTAATATTAGTAAAATTATCTACTAGATTTACCAAATCTACTAAAGAAATTATTATATATATAAAGAATATATTTTCTCTATTCTTAGAAACAGAAGTCTTCTACTTTGTATTTAATAATAATACTGATTTTAGATCTATTTTTAATTTTAGATTATTAACTATAACAGTACTTCAATCTTACTTTAATATTATATATATTCTATCTTTATATTTTATTAGGCCTTTTTTAATATACAGTGCAAGGCTGTTCTCTAGCTGAATTACTTTATTTCTTTAAAGAAGTAGATTGCCTTCTATCACTATAGTAAGTCAAGGCCTATATACTGACTTAGAGTAATAAGCAAGCTTGGTATATACCAAAGTGTATTTCCTAAAGGTATTACAAATCTCTAAAGTTTAGTTTAGATTCTGCTCTGTTTAATTAAACAAGATACTTTGTAACAGTAATAAATAGAAAACAGTATTTATTATACTATAGAGAATATATAAATATTTAATTATATTTTTTAAAGTAACTACTAATAAACTGATAATATAATAAATATAAATAAATTATATATTGAAAAAGTACTTAAAATTTTTTATTACAGTTTATCTTAACAATATTATAATCTATTTTAAAGAAATAAAAGAAAATTATAAAAAAAAAATACAATAAATACTATAAAAGTTCTTAGAATATAATATTTTATTAAGTTTAAAAAAGTATAAATTCTTTAAAAAAGAAGTTAAATTTTTGAAATACATGCTCTCAGAAAATAGAATACAGATAAATTTTAAAAAAATTCAGATAATACTTAACTAGTTAATATTAATAAATATAAAAGAAATTCAGTTATTCTACAGAACTGTAAATTACTATTGAAAGTTTATAGCAAATTTCTCAATAAAAATAAAGCTATTAATTAATTTATTTTGAAAAAAAAAAATCTTTAAATAGATAAAACAATATTAAAATATTTTTAAAAAATTTAAAAAAGTATTTAAAAAAGAAGATATATATATATATTATAACTTAGAAAAAGAAATAATAGTTGATATTAATATATCTGATAGGACAATTAGAGCAAAAATACAATAACAAAAACTAAATAATAAGTTAAAATTAATAGTATATTATATAAGATTATTAATACCAGCTGAATTAAATTATAATATTTACAATAAAGAATTATTAGTAATTGTAAATACTTTCAAGAAATAAAGAGTTAAACTTTAGAGTGCAAAATACTAGGTATTTGTACTGTCAGATTACAGTTATTATAAAGTATCTTGTCTGATTAAACAGAGCAGAATCTAACTAAACTTCAAAAATCTGTAATACTTTTAGAGAATACATTCTGGTATATATCAAGCTTGCTTATTATTCTAAGCTAGTATATAGACCTTGGCTCACTGCAGTAATAAAGAGTAATTTACTTCTTTAAATAAAATAAAATAATCTAGCTAGAGGACAGTCTTGTACTGTATATCAGAAAAAATTTAATAAAATACAAAGATAAAATATATATAATATTAAAGTAAGATTGCAGTGCTGTTATAGCTAGTAATCTAAAATTAAAAATAAATTTAAAATCAGTATTATTATTAAATATAAAATAAAAGACTTTTATTTCTAAAAGTAAAGAAAATATATTCTTTATATATATAATAATTTCTTTAATAGATCTAGTAGTTCTAGTAGATAAATTTATTAGTACTACTGAATCTACTATCTGTAGATCTGGTAAACTTGATAGATAAATTTACTAGTACTACTAGTTCTACTACTTTAAATTATATAATTTTTTTAATTATATAACTTTTAAATTTTACTGGTTTCTCTGTTCTACTGTATTTCTATTTCTTTAGATTACTGTTAATTAATAGTTTTTACTAGTCTGTAATATTATTCTCTTTCTTTTTAGTAAGCTGTCTCAGTAATTTATTTTCTTTCTTTATAATTAATACTGTTTTTATTTTCAGTTATTCTTTCTTCTTTTCTTATAAGTATCTTCTGGAATATATTAACTATAGTATCTAGTTATACTGCCAAAAATCAAGCTCAAGCTGCTAATATTAAGTATACAGGCTTTATTATATCTTCTCTATATTATTACTGTAAATAAAGGAAAATACCTTGTATTATCTTCAAAAATAATAAATATTATAGTAAATATATTCAGTCAGGTAAATTGTATATTTCAGAAGAGAAATTTATTCTTTAATTTAAATAATTCAAACTATACTGTACCTGTAATAAAATTAAATTAGATAAAGAACTTACTTGCAAGAAATTCTGTTATCTCTTTTCTCAGCTTTCTATTACTATAAATTAGTTAAACTGTTTCAAAGAATAGAAGCAGTTCTTGAATATAAAGACTAGTAAATTCATTCAATCCAATATATAAATTCTTGAAAAGTTAGAAAAGTTGAAAGAGGAAAAGTATAAAAAAAAACAGGCTGAAGCTACAGCTACAGATAAACTGCAAGCTCTACTAGCTATTATTAGTAATATTTTTTCTTCTTTTAATTTCAATTTTACAGCTTTTAATAGTACTGTAATACTTTCTAAATATTCTCTAAATTTTTAACAGATTTTCAAGTACTGTTTAACTGTAAGTATTCTTTTCATTTTACAAGATAGTATTATTCTTTTTCTAACACTGTATCTTCTAGAATTTTCTTAACTTTATACTTATTTAGTTCTTTATTCTTGACTTCAGGTAAATATTGTCTAGTATTCTAGAGTACTTTTTCAATTAGTAAGATATAAAATATCAGATATATCTGTATATTTTTTAATAAAGTAAGTTTATATATAACTAGTTTAATCTATTCTAAAACTCTGAAAGATCTGAGTTTTTAATAATTGAGTTTATTACTTAATTATTTTATTTTTATATTTCTTTGTAAAAGATATACTTTCTCTTTTTCTTTAAAAATTAATATTTTCTAGTATTTTTTATTATAATAATATTTTATCTGTTTACTGTAGAATTTCAAGTTTAATTGTAGTTACTTATACAATTTTCAAAGTTTTTAAACTTTTATCTCTTCTAAATATATTCTTGTTTCTGTATATTGTAGTACTTGCAGGATATCTAGTTCTTATCTATAATTTATAAAATATAGTATATATTCTGTTGTCACATGCTTTGAACTGTTGTAAGCAATCTATACTATCAGTAATAATAAAATTCAGTTATCTTGTTAATTATTTATATAATTCTATAAGTATTGCTTTACTATTTAGTTCAATTTTTCTATCAATCTATCTGCCTGCAGATAGTACACTGTTGTAGTTTGATATTTTATATTTAAATATACTGTAAATATTCTCTAGAAATATTCTATAAACTTTGAATCTCTGTCTGAAATAATTTTTTTAAGTAATCTATAATTTATAAATATATTCTGTAATAGTATATATACTATTTCTAGTACTGATATTTTTTTAATAAACAGTAAAAAATATATATATTTAATTAATTAATCTGTAACTGTTAAAATAGAGTTGTACTCTATTTCTGTTTATAGTTTCTTGAATTTCAGTAACTTTATAATGAAATCTATTGCTATTAATTTCTATAGTACTTATAAATAAAGTATTAGCTGTAGCAAGCTATATTTTTTATATCAATTTACTTTATTTTATATACAATTGCAGTTTTATATATAATCTCTAACTAATATCTATAATTCTAGCTAATAATAGTTTCTTGAAATTCTTTTCTGAGTTTTCTCAATTTTAAAATATTCTGCTATTGAATTGTTGTAATTCTCTTGCAGAATTCTGTTTCTCAATTTTAGTAAAATATAAATTAGTTCTTTGTATAATAGCAATTTATTGCTATTCTTGAACTTGTCTTTGTATTTAATTTTCAATATAATAGAATTGTTCTGTATCTGAATTTATAATTCCTCTTTGAACTTTACTGATATAGTGACCAATTATATAGCTTTTAAAGCTTGATAATTAAAGACTAGAGTATTTGTATCTTCTGCAGTTTTAAAAAATACTTATTTTTCTTTATAGACTGTTATCAGGTCTGACTGCCTGTTCAATATATTTATTCAAGCATTATTCTTTTCTTTGCAATGCTGTATTTTAAAATTGTAGACTGTTAAAATTTCTGATTAATAAACTTAATATTATATTAACTTCTTTATAGTTATAAAGTATTAAAAATTATAATAATTTGAAATTATAATTACTTAGTAATTTATATCTTTTAAATATACTTACTATTTCTTCAGTACTGCTACTATTGCAAGTAGTTCTTTATTATAAATATTGTAGTTCTGTTCAGCTGGTATTATTAATCTTATATAACAAGTAATCAGTTTCTTTCTTTCTTGATTATTCTTTTACTGTAATTTTATTTCTATTATATAATTCAATACATCTGTATTTATAATTGCAGGTTTTATAAAGTTGAAATATATCTATATTTCTTCTTTCTGAAAAGCTTTTTTAATAACTTTAAACACTTTCTACTGTTGTTCCCTTCAATAAAATTTGATATTCTTCTTGAAAAGGAATATAAGAGATTTTATCAGATCTAAAAACTCTTTTATAAATTATTAATAGTAGTTTGTAAGTCTATATAATACCTGAATTTCAGTTACAGTTTTTAATATTGACTACTTTTCTATTGTTTAAATCTTTATTAGATTTATTTATATATTCTCTATAGTAATAATATATTCTAGAAACTCAATTTCTTTCTTAGAGAATTTATACTTTTTCAGTTTCAATAGTATATCTTTTCCTTATAATCTGTTAAGCACTACTTTCACTTTTTCAGTATATTCTATCCTCATACTATCAGTAAAGATCAGGATATTGTCTAGATATACAATTACAAAGTCATCCAGGAATTTGTAAAGAAACTTGTTAATTATTACTTGAAATATTACTAGTATATTGATTAATCTGAATAATATAATTAAATACTCAAAGTATCTGTAATATATCTGAAATATTGTTTTCTATTTCTTGTCTTCTTTAATCCTGATTTAATTGTATTCTACTTTTAAATTTAATAAAGTAAACTATCTGATTTCTTAAAATTAGTTCTGTATTTCTTTAATTAATAATAACAGATATTAGTTTTTTATTATAATACTATTTAATTGTTGATAATCTATATACAGTTGTAACTTACTATTTTTTTTTAATATAAATATAATAGAGTATTCTACTGGTAATATTGATAGTTTAATAAACTCTTTTTCCAGATTTTTATTAATATATTAGTGTAATTTCTTTAGCTTTTTTTTATTTAATTAATATATTAGCTTGTATATTAGCTCTTTTTCTTTCAGCAATAGTATTTTATAGTTTTATTTTTTATATTCTAGTAAACTCTTAGACAGCTTTTTTTCTTTAAATATTTCTCTATAGTTTCAGTATTTCTTAGATACTATCTTTTTAACTTTTTCAGATATATTCTAGTTTATTTTTCTGAATAAAGTCTCAGCAGTTTTTTTATATTCAATAGTATTTATTCATTCAATTAATTATTTTTGTACTATCTATTCTTAGTTATTCAGCTTATCTGTCACTGTAGTCTTACACTTGATTTTCTGTAAACTATAGATTATTTCCAGTATTGAGTCTGATGCTGGGGAATATTTATATCTATTTAACTTTATTATTTTCTTCTGCCAGTATATATCAGGGTTATACAGCTTCAACTAGAGCAGTTTTAAGATAATATTATAACTTTTTAAATTAGTTATATCAAAGCTTACAAGTTCTTGATATCTCTGTATTATTAATAGTTCTAGATATATTTTCTATTGTATAAAGTCTAGTTAACTTCTATCTAACCTGTTCAGTTAATACAGTTTTTTCTTTAATTCTATTAATAGTCTAGCTTTTTTTATAAAACTTTTATTTATAAAAATTTCAGTTGCCCCTGAATTGATTAAAGTATATATACAGTATTTTTTCAAGATTGCAGTAACTGCTAGATAGTTATTTTAATCTATATTAGCTAATAACTGTTCTATTATATTATTTACAGGTATTTATTTATAGTAATACTGTTATTTCTTATCTGTAATTGTAAAATATCAGTTTTCTATTTTAATTTCTATAATAAATCTTTTAAAATTTCTTTAAATACTATTATCTATTGCTTGACTAGTTCTTTTTAAATTTTAAATATTCCAGATTTGTTTTCTTCTAGTTAATTTTATAGTATTTTAACTTTACTCTACTATAAATTTGTAATTATTATTTTAATCTATATTTTCTTATATCAGGTCTTATAATATATCTGTAACTCAGTACTTTTATTATATTAATAATATTGCTCTTCTTTCCAGTATTTTATTGACTCTGCTGGTTTCTATATATAATTGATCTTATATATATTGTGCTCCAGCTTCCTGTATATTCCTGTACAGTATATCCAAAATATCCCTGTATATTATAGGTAGTTGATATTATACAATAGATAATTTATTTATTTTTCAGATATAAAAGTTAGCTCTTTAGAATAGCTTTTATTACTGATTTATACTTTCTATAGTAATTATAGAAAGTATTTATTTATCTGTTTCTCTTTGCAGTATATCTTGCAATTATTTATCTAATATAATAATTAAGTCAGTATTCTAATCCTGTACTTGTTGTTATTCTTTAATCTAGTATTATAGTAACTAGTTATTTCTTAATTTATTCTGTAGTAGATATAGTCTATTATCTCTTTCTACAGTAACTCTGTATTTTTATCTTTATTAAAACTTGAAATTATATATTCTTCTAGCTATAACTCTTCTCTCTGAATTGCTTTTAACTGCTTTGATAGATCTGAATAATATTAGTTATTTTTTACTTTCCAGTAGAATAGACAGCTATTTATATAACAAAATAATCAATATATTCTTTTATACTGTAGATATTCAATATTTGTCTTGTCTTGTAAACTGGGCTATTCCAGTATTTCTTAAATATCTTTCTATACTTTAACTTTATTATATTACTTGCAATCTTTTATATTACATCTATACAGCTTATAATAATAGTGAGTTAGATTATTTCTGATTTACTGAATTTTTTTATTCTGTATCTTCTTATACTATTTACAATTGTATACAAATATAAGAAATTTATAGTATTATAAATATTTCAGATTTATAATATTCTGGTTCTTTTTCTTCCAGTAATAGTTGCAATTTTTATTATCTGCTTGTAGATTTCTTGACTCTTGCTGTTTCTTATATCCTTCCCAGTGTAGATTCCAATAATCAGATAATAAATACTCTATTATTATTGTCTCAGTTAGCTTAACTGCTTCACTGTCAATTTCTACTTGTTAAATTTCTATTAATTCTTAGAATATCTGTTTTACTATAATTTCTTGTAGCTGATCCTACTTATCTTCTGTATTACTAGTTTCAGTTCTAATTATATATAGAAATTATTATTTATTTCTACTAGTATTAGCAGTAGAATAGTATTATTCTCTTGTAATTACCTTCAGTTTTTATTGTAGCTAGTTTCTTTATTTTTTATAGTAATTTCTTATAAAGTATCTTGATTTCTTGTAAAAAAAATACAACTTTTTTTAATATAACTTGTCTTTCTTATAATTCTGGTTTCTTGTAGTTATATTTAGTTTTATAGATTGTAATCTATAAGAATTATAGTTTTCTCTATATATTTATTACTTTGTAATATAGTTTGAAAACTGCTTGTAGTTTTTTTATTCTAGATATTTTTTTTAAATTCTTGTATTTATATATACTGTATATTTAATTATTTTAGATAGTATATTAAGTTGTTTCTTCAATCTAGCTATTTTATTCTTGATCTTCTTTTTAAGCCTGTTGTATACAGCTTCTGTTAATATACTATTATTTTAATTTAATACTGCAGCTAGCTATTGAAATTCTGCTAGATATTCAGCTATATTTTTTATTTATTAAATCTGTCTAATTTTCTGTACTGCTGTTACTTCTTTATCAGTAATTTTAAAATTTATTGTCAATACTTTTTTAAATAATCTGAAATCTTTTATTACAAGAATTTTTTCAGTTTTAATAGATATAAGATTTTTAAAATCTTTTCTGCTAAACTATATTGTCAAATAGAATTATATCTATACTACTGCTTTTTCTTGTGGATATTGTACTACTACTAAGTACTTGTCAGTCTTTGTCAACTTGGTATTGAATTAAAAATAGATTTCAAAGTATATTAAAAAAGATCTGAGCCTGCTTCTAGTTCTGTTAAAGAATTGAATCTTTATTTTTTTTATAATATTTTCTTTCTCCTGGCCTGCAGGCTGCACTACAATCTGATTTTTAATATTAACTATTTATTTATATATCTAGTCAATTATTCCTTATTACTTCTTGACCTTGCTCTTGAACTCCTGAATTCAAGCTAGTAAAACTTATACTGTAACTGCTGTAGATATATCTTTCTATTAATTAGTTCTTTCTAAGCTAGAGTAATACTTACCTGAATTAATAAAGTATTCTTTATCTTGTATAGTTACAAGACAAAGAGGATTATTATAACTTTATATAGTTGAAAGATTCTGAAAGGGTCTGTAAACTTGTATAGTTGAAAGCTTTTAATATAGTTTTATATCCTTCAAGCTAATACTTCAAAAGATAGATATTTAATATATTACAAAGTACCTTGTCTGATTAAGTAGGGCAGAATTTAACTAAACCTCAGGGGTCTGTAATACTCTTAAAGAATACACTCTGGTATACACCAAGCTTGCTTATTACTCTAAGCTGGTGTGTAGACCTTGGCTTACTGCAGTGATAGAGAGTGATTTACTTCTCTAAATAGAATAAAATAATCCAGCTAGAGGACAGTCTTGTACTGTATATTAAAAAAGATTTAATAGAATACAAAGATAGAATATATATAATATCAAAATAAGATTGCAGTACTGTTGTAGCTAGTAATCTAGAATTAAAAGTAAATCTAAGATTAGTATTGTTATTGAATACAAAGTAGAAGACTTCTATTTCTAAGAATAGAAAAAATATATTCTTTATATATATAATAATTTCTTTAGTAGATCTAGTAGTTCTGGTAGATAAATTTACCAGTACTATTGAATCTACTATTTATAGATTTGGTAGATTTAATAGACAAATCTATCAGTACTACCAGTTCTACTACTTTAAATTATATAATCTTTCTAGTTATATAACTTTCAAGTTTTACTGGTTTCTCTATTCTACTGTACTTCTACTTCTTTGAATTACTGTTAATTAATAGTCTTTGCTAGTCTGTAACAACAGTAACCTGCAATACTTTATAATAATAAAAGAGTTAATTAGACAACAAGCAAGATAGTACAAGATCCTTGCTTAGTACAACTTTTAAATACAGTATTGCAAAAGAACAGATAATATATAAACAGATATATTAAACTGCTAAGCAGACTATTAATAATAAAAAACAAGAAGAAAGAAAAGAAAACTCTTTTTATATAAAATTAAAAAAAAAAAATATTTAATCAGATTACTGTAAATACAATCTAAACTATTATATTAAAATCTTTCTTGAAAGAAAAATTACAACAAGAAATTGAAAAAAAAATACTGAGTTAATTCTAAAAGTTAAAAAAATAATAAAACAGGACAGATTAGTACTATATTAAAATAAAGTATATATACTGAAAATAATATAATATAAAATAATTCAGTAAGAATACAATAGTCTAATAGCAGGATATTTTAGAAATAAGAAAATAATTAATAAAATTATTAGAATATATTACTGGTTAAAGATATAGTTAGATATTTAAAAATATATTAAAAAATACAATCTATATCAGAAAAGCAAGATAGTTCAATATAAAGAATATAGATATCTACAGCTGATACTGAGACTTAAAGCTTTATAGAAACAAGTTTCAATAGATTTTATAGTAAAATTATTAAAATTAATAAATAACAGATAAATATACAATACTATATTAATACTAACAGATATACTCTTAAAGTACAGATACTTTATTATATATATAGAAAAGTTAAGTATAAAAGAATTATCAAGAATAATTATTGAATAAGTAATTATTAACTATAGATTATCTACTAAATAGATTACAGATCAAGATATATATTTTATAGAATATTTTTAATAAATATTAATACAGTAATTCAGAGTTAAATATAAAATATTAACAGTATATTATCTGCAGATAAATAGATAAATTGAAAAATTTAATCAGACACTGAAACAGTATCTGAGATATTATATAAATTATAACCAGAAAAATTAAATAGAATTGTTATTAATAGTGTAATTTATATATAATAGTTTAAAATATATAATAATAAAAATAACATTATTCTTTATAAACTATAGAAAAGAATTAATAATTGAGAAAAAATTACTGGAAGTATTAAACTGAAGTTATAAAGGTAAAGTAATAGCTCAGAAATTAAGAAAAATATATAAAGATCTGTACAATAATATCAAGTTTATTAATAAAAGAATAAAAGTCTACTACAATAAAAGATGCAAGAATATATCTAGATTTATAGAGAGAGAGAAAGTATATCTTCTACAGAAAAATATTAAAATAAAATAATCAAGTAAAAAATTGGATTTCAAAAAGTTAGAACTGTTCAAGATTTGATAAAAAATATCAGAATTTAATTATAAGTTGAAGCTGTTAAAAATAATACAGATATATTCAATATTCTATATATTACTAATAGAAAAAGCCAGTCAGGACACTAGACAAAGAAAAATTGAAGTTGAAAATAAAAATAAATATAAAATCAAGAAAATTCTAAAGTAAAATCAGATCAATAAAGAAATATATTATTTAATAAAATAAAAAAAGCACTTTATAGAAGAGAATATCTAGAAACTAATTAAAAACTTATAAAATTGCTAAAAAAAGATAAGAAAGTATTTCAAATAAAAAAACAGACTAACAGCAGATCAGATAATTCTAAGATAAATTGATTAAAAAGAGCTAACTAGCTAATTTAATTAGATAATAAAACAAAATAATAATAAAGCAGAGAGTACTTATTCAATTTTTTTAAAAATATATTTTAAAAAGAAATCAGCACAGATTCTAGATAATTTTTTTTTTATAAGAATTTTTATATTGTAATTTCTAGTAATAAAATAGAAAAATATTCATTCTTTTTTTTTTAATAAGAAAAAAAGATTTTAATTAATATAAATCTTACTAGTATAATACTTATTTTTACAAAGATATAATAAACAGGACAAGCTGTAGAAATCTATTATAATATATAAAAAAAAAGATAAAAAATAACTGTTATAAGAAAAATTAAAAATACTGCTATAGTAATTAATTAAATTAGCAAAATAAATCTATTTAAAATAACAATTTCAAGAAAAATAGAATAAAAAGAATTTATATAGTATAACAAATATAGTAAAACTTACAGAAAGATAAGAAATCTTATAAATATAAAAAATTAATCAGCAATAGAAGAACTATTTATTTTTAAAACAAGAATACTGCAGAGAAGAGAATAATATTACAGACTTACAGTATATTTTCAAGATAATTAAATAGTAGAAGAGATTATTTCTAGAAGAATAAATTTAAATCTGAGAAGAATTATATAATAGAGAAATCTATAATAAGTTTTAACAGAATAATTTATTTAAAACTATTTTAATAGAAGTCTATTTAAAATTACTCTAGAAAAGCTTACTAGAAACTATTCTAGAATTCTAGAATTGTATATAAAGATAGATTCTTATTTATTATCTAGAAAAATTCTTATAATTCCTTGTAATTATTTCAGTTTATTATTTTTTTTTTACTATTAATTAGTACTAACTATAGCAATCTAGAGTTCTATAGTTTAGATCTGTAAGAATATCTATAACTCTATTATTTTTATTATAGACTAACAGGAATTATTGATTAATAATAACTTAGAGAAAAGAAGTACAGCAGAACTGGAAGAACTTCTGAAGCTGAAGATTATATTACTGAAGTAGTAAACTCAGTAGACTTAGTAAATCTAGTAGATTCAGATCTACTATATCTACACAATCTACCAGATCTACTAAGGAAATTATTATATATATAAAGAATGTATTTCTCCTACCCTTAAAAACAGAAGTCTTCTACTTTGTATTCAATAATAATACTGATCTTAGACCTACTCTTAGTTCTAGATCACTAGCTATAACAGCACTGCAATCTTACTTTGATATTATATATATCCTACTTTTGTATTCTATTAGACCTTCTCTGATATACAGTGCAAGGCTGTCCTCTAGCTGGATTACTTTATTTTATTTAGAGAAGTAGATCACTCTCTATCACTACAGTGAGCCAAGGCCCACATGCTAGCTTAGGGTAATAAGCAAGCTTGGTGTATACCAGAGTGTATTCTCTAAGGGCATTACAGATCTCTGAAGTTTAGTTAGATTCTGCCCTGCTTAATCAGACAAGGTACTTTGTAACAATTTTACTATAACTGGAGCTTGTTTATATCTTTCTATAAGAATTTATACTAAGATCCAATCTACACTTCAGTGTTTTTTTATTTTAAACCTTTAAAATAATTAATTAAGTTTCTCTAATACTTGCTACCCTTTAAAAGCTCTTTAAACCTTTTATTATTGTTATCTATTTTCTACTTCAGCTTTACTAGTACAGAAGACTCTGACCAAGCTAGATCAAACCCTTTAATATATATATATTATTTCTAGTACTGTTATTTCTTCAATAAATAATAAAATATATATATATTTAGTTAATTAATCTGTAACTGTTAAAATAGAATTATATTTTATTTCTATTTATAATTTCTTAAATTTTAGTAGTTTTACAATAAAATTCATTGCTATTAATTTCTATAGTACTTGTAAATAAAGTATCAGCTATAGCTAGCTATATTTTTTATATTAATTTACTTTATTTAAATATTATCTTCTTTCTTGCAATACTGTATTTTAAAATTATAAACTGCTAAGATTTCTGATTAATAAACTTAATATTATATTAACTTTTTTATAGTTATAAAGTATTGAAGATTATAATAATCTGAAATTATAATAATTTAATAATTTAATAATTTATATTTTTTTAAATATACTTACTATTTTTTTAATACTACTACTATTATAAATAATTCTTTATTATAAATATTATAGTTTTATTCAGCCAGTATTATTAATCTTATATAATAAATAATCAGTTTCTTTTTATTTTAATTATCTTTTTACTGTAATTTTATTTCAATTGTATAATTTAATATATCTATATCTATAATTACAGATTTTATAGAGTTAAAATATATCTATATTTTTTCTTTTTAAAAAAGCTTTTTTAATTACTTTAAATACTTTCTGCTATTATTTTCTCTAGTAAAATTTAATATCTTTCTTGAAAAATAATATAAGAGATTTTATTAAATCTGAAAATTCTTTTCTAAACTGTCAGTAATAATTTATAAGTTTATATAATACTTAGACTTCAGTTATAGTTTTGTATTAACTATTTTTCTATTATTTAAATCTTTACTAAATTTATTTATTAGTAAAGATCAGAATATTGTCTAGATATACAACTATAAAATTATTTAAAAATTTGTAAAGAAGCTTGTTAATTATTGTCTAAAATATTACTGGTATATTAATTAATTTAAACAGTATAATCAAGTACTTGAAATATTTATAGTATATTTGAAATACTGTCTTTTATTCTTTATCTTTTTTAATTTTAATTTAGTTATATTCTACTCTTAAATTCAGTAAAGTAAACTATTTAATTTCTTAAAATCAGTCTTATATTTCTTTAATTAACAGTAATAGATATCAGTTCTTAATTATAATATTATTTAATTATTGATAATTTATATACAGTTATAACTTACTATCTTTCTTTAAATATTTCTTTATAATTTCAGTATTTCTTGAATACTATTTTTCTGATTCTTTCAAATATATTCTGATTTCTTTTTTTAAGTAAAGTTTTAGCAGTCTTTTTATTTTCAATAGTATTTATTTATTTAATCAATTATTTTTATACTGTTTATTCTTAGTTACTCAGTTTATTTATTACTGTAATTTTATATTCAATTTTTTATAAACTGTAAACTGTTTCTAGTATCAAGTTTAATACAGGGGAATATCTATATTTATTTAACTTTATTATTCTCTCCTGCTAGTGTATATTAGAATTGTACAGCTTCAACTAGAATAGTTCTAAAACTATATTATAATTTTTTAAATTAGTTATATTAAAGCTTACAAGCTCTTAATATCCCTGTATTATTAATAGTTCTAGATATATTTTCTATTATATAAAATCTAGCTGACTTCTATCTAACCTGTTTAATTAATACAGTTATTCTTTTAATTTTATTAATAATCTAGTTTTTTTTATAAAATTTCTATCTATAAGAATTTTAGTTATCTTTAAATTAATCAAGATATATATACAGTATTCTTTTAAGATTACAGTAATTACTAAATAGCTGTTTTAATTTATATTAGCTAATAATTATTCTATTATATTATTTACAGATACTTATTTATAATAATAATATTATTTTTTATCTATAGTTGTAAAATATCAATTTCTTATTTTAATTTTTATAATAAATTTTTTAAAATTCTTTTTAAATTTTAAATACTCCAGATTTATTTCTTTCTAATTAATTTTATAGTATTTTAACTTTGTTTTATTATAAATTTATAATTATTATTTCAGTTTATATTTCTTTATATTAGATCTTATAATATATTTATAACTTAGTATTTTTATTATATTAATAATATTATTTTTCTTTTTAATATTTTATTAACTCTGCTAGCTTCTATATATAATTGATTTTATATATATTATATTCCAGTTTTTTATATATTTCTGTACAGTATACTCAAGGTATTTCTGTATATTATAAGTAGTTAATAAATAATTTATCTATTTTTTAAATATAAAAATTAGTTTTTTAGAATAGTTTTTATTACTGATCTGTATTTTTTATAATAATTATAAAAAATATTTATTTATCTATTTCTCTCTGCAGTATATTCTATAATTATTTATTTAATATAACAATTAAGTTAGTACTTTAATTCTGTATTTATTATTATTTTTTAATCTGGTTCAGTAGTAATTAATTATTTTTTAATTTATTCTATAATAAATATAGTCTATAATCTCTTTCTACAGTTTTTCTGTATTTTTATCTGTATTAAAGCTTGAAATTATATACTGTTTTAGTTATAATTCTTTAATTTAAATTGCTCTCAGCTGCTTTAATAAATTCAAATAATAGTAATTATTTTTTATTTCCTAGTAGAATAGACAACTATTTATATAATAAAATAACTAATATATTTTTTTATATTATAGATACTTGATATTTACTTTATCTTATAAACTGAGCTATTTTAGTATTTTTTAAATATTTTTTTATACTTTAACTTTATTATATTGCTTGTAATCTGTTATATTATATTTATACAGCTATAATAATAATAGATTAAATTATTTCTGATTTACTGAATTTCTTTATCTTATATTTTCTTATACTATTTACAATTGCATGCAAATATAGAAAATTTATAATATTATAAATATTCTAGATCTATAATATTCTGATTTTTCTTTTTCTAGTAATAATTGTAATTCTTACTATTTTATTATAAATTTTCTGATTTTTACTGTTTTTTATATTCTTTCCAGTTTAAATTTCTGTAATTTTAGATAATAAATATTTTATCTTTATTGTCTCAGTTAGCTCAGCTGTCTTGCTGTTAATTTTTACTTGTTAAGTTTTTATTAGTCTTTATAATATCTATTCTATTATAATATCTTGTAATTTATCTTATTTATCTTCTGTATTACTAGTTTCAGCTCTAGTTATATATAGAAATTATTACTTATTTCTACTAATATTAGTAGTAGAATAGTATTATTTTTTTATAATTATTTACAGCTCTTATTATAGCTAGTTTTTATATTTTTTATAGTAATTTCTTATAAAATATTCTAATTTCTTGTAAAAGAAATATAATTTCTTTTAGTATAGTTTATCTTTTTTATAATTCTAGTTTTTTATAGTTGTATTTAGTTTTATAAATTATAATTTATAAAGATTATAATTTTTCCTGTAATTCTATTATTTTGCTGTATAATTTAAGAAGTATTTATATTTTTTTTATTCTAGATATTTTTTTAAAATTCTTATATCTATATATACTGTATATTTAATTATTTCAGATAATATATAAAGTTGCTCTTTTAATCTGATTATTTTATTCTTAATTTTTTTTTTAAATTTATTATATACAGCTCCTGCTAATATATTATTATTCTAGTTTAATACTACAGCTAGTTTTTAGAATTCTACTAGATATTTAGCTGTATTTTTTATTTATTAAATTTATCTAATTTTCTGTACTGCTGTTATTTCTTTATCAGTAATTTTAAAATTTATTATTAATATATTCTTAAACAGTTTAAAATTCTTTATTATAAGAATTTTTTTAATTTTAATAGATATAAAATTTCTGAAATTTTTTCTACTAAACTATATTATTAAATAAAATTATATCTATACTACTGCTTTTTCTTACAGGTATTATACTGCTATCAGATATTTATCTCAACTCCAAATCTTAATAAAAGAAAAAATAAAATAAAAAAAATAGGATATTGCTTCTACTACAAGGAACTTAAATATCTGATAAAAAACTGTAAATTAAAGAAGTAGTTAAATACTGAAATTAAGAAATTGAAGTAAAACTCAGAAAACAAAGAAATCTAAGAAAAATCTTTATTTCAGACTTAAGAATTTACTTAGAGAAATTGAATTTAAGTTATCTAATTAATAAACAGTCTTTTACTGTAAACAGTAAATTTATTTTTAATAAATACAGTATTCTGTCAAATCTCTAGCAGACTTAGAAGTAAATAATTTGATTTTTATTAATATAAAATTAATAGTAAATATAGCTAAATTTTTAGAAACTGGTTTCAGAAAACTATATATCCCCTGTTATTTCTTTTTAAATTCCAAAATAATCTTCTCTAAATCCTGAATATCAAGTAAAAGTAGATTAAAGAAAAAAGCTTTTCAAGAAAGAAAATAGAGTCCTATGATATTAGGCTTCCTGAAATAAAAGAATAGATAGAAAAGATAAATTGCTTAAAATAAGCTGAAAATTAATAAAACTAGAAAAGAAAGAATCTCTATCTCCTGCAGTACTAAAGAAAGAAACAGATTTCTTGGTAGCTATTGATATAGCCTTTATTAATACTACTGCCTACTATATATATAAAGAAAAAAGAATCTGTAATCTACTTTATAAATCTGAATAAAATTAAAAAAAGAGCTATTACTAATATAGAAAATTGGAATAAAAAAGAAGAGCTAAATCAATAATTACTAAACTGTTATAAGAAATTCCAGAATATTTTCTTAAAAAAAAGTTCTGATAAACTATTCTTCTTTTAAAATAATATTAATTATAAAATATATCTAAAACTTAAGATAAAGTTTGTCAGAGATATAGATTATATACTACTCTATAAAATAAGTCTTGAAAAACTGGGGACAGTTAAGAAGTATTTAGAAATTAATCTAGACAAGGAATTTATTATTTCAAGCTCTATTTCTTTTATATTTTATATTTTTATTGCTTACAGTAGAGGAAAGCTTTGGTTCTATATAAATTACTGGAAATTTAATAGTATATTAAAGAAGGACAAATACCCAATACTACTTATTAATAAATTAATAGATAGACTTAACAGGGCAAAATATTTCACTAAACTAGATATTTATTAAAGCTTTTATTGTATTAAAATAAATTCAGAGTTTGAAAATCTAATTATCTTCTGCACCTGTTATAATTCTTATAAATACAAGATAATACTTTTTAGAATTATTAACTAACAGTTCTGTATATTTTCAATATTTAATTAATACCACTTTCTTTAAGTATCTGGAAAGTTTATAACTGTATTTATTAGATAATTTGTTTATCTACAGTAAAAGCTTCAATAAATATAAAAAATATATAGTCTTAGTACTAGAAAGATTACAAGAATTAGATTTATAAACTAGTATATTAAAGTGCAAAATTCTATATAACTTAAATTGAATATCTAGAATTCATTGTTATTATAGAAGAAATTAAGATTAACTTTAGAAAAATGACAGTAATTACTAATTAAAAACTATTAACTACAGTAAAAGAAATTTAATTCTTTCTAGAGTTTTACAACTTTTATTAGAGATTTATTGAAGTCTATAGTCAAGTTACTTCTTCTTTATACAAGCTCATTTAGAAATATGTTTTTTTTAAGTTAAATAGATAAATGTCAAGTTGCTTTTAAAAAATTAAAATACTTTCTAATCTATACTTCTATTCTTTAATATATATTATAATCTGAAAAGAGAAATCTGAGTAGAGACTGATACTTCTAATAGTAAAGTAGCTGAGATAATATTATAAAAGTTAAATAATAAATAATAATATTCAGTTATATTTTACTCTAGTTTTATAAATAACTTTGAAAAGAATTACAAGGTCTATAACAAGGAAATATTAGCAGTAGTTAAAATATTAAAGAAATAGCAAGCTAAGCTGGAAGAGCTACAATATTAAAAATAATTTAAAATCTTAACTGATTCTATACTTTAAAGTACTTTATAACTATCAAGAAATTAAATAAAAGACAGGTTTATTAAACTGAATTCTTGTCCTAATTCTACTTCTTTATATAGTACTGTTTTAGAAAAGCAGATACTTTAATAAATACCTTGAGCCAGTCAGAGAGAAATCTACTAATTTTTTAGAAAAAGTTAAGAAAATAAATTCTCTTAAAATCAGAATATCTGGATTCAAGAATAAAGAAGAAATTGAAGAAATTAAAAGCTAACTTAATTTTACTGAAGATATTACTAGATCTGATTAACTAGATTATAGAGTTGAATTGAACTGCTAAATTTTTTAAAAATCAGTATATTCTTGTAAAAGCTGATAGTATACTTTAGATCTTGGAAAATAGATTACTGCTATATTAGAAGAAATTTGTAGTACTAGTAAAAAAAAACAATACTTTATAAATCAAGTTATTAGATAAAATCTACAAGTAACTCTCTACTGTATACTCTAATATAAAGAAAACCTTATAATTAGTAAAGCCTCAGTATTACTGGCCTATCTGAAGAAGAGATATAGAAGATTGTATACAATCCTACTATACCTGCTAGTAGAATAAAATTTACTAAGATAAGACTCTAGAATTATTATAACCTCTTTCAATCCTGACTAATTATAAAAGAATCTCTCTATAAACTTTATAAAAGCTTCAAGGATAAGAAATAGAAATAACTCTATTCTAATAGTAGTATATTAATTAAATAAGAAAACAATCTCTATTTTTACTATAGATAAAGTTGATATGTATAAATTAGCTAGATTATTTCTTATTTATATATATCAATATTTCAGTATATTAGATACTATTATATTGAATTAGAAACTTCAGTTTATTTCAGATTTTTAGGAAGAACTATATAAGATCTTGAAAATAAAGCTGAAGCTCTCTACTGTCTACAATATCTTTACTAATAGCTAAATAAAGATAGTTAATCAATATCTAGTAATAAAGCTACAACCTTATATTAATTATTATTAAATAGATTAGAATAAATAACTGTTTCTGATAGATTATACAGCTAGTATATTGCTAAATACTTCTACCAGAATTTCTTCTTTCCTTGTCTTCAATAGCTATAAGCTATGTATATTCTTTAACTGGAAGGAATAGTTGCTAGGACTCTTTAAAAGTGAGTGAATAAATCAAGATACTGCTATATTCAAAACTGAGAAGATAAAAAAGATATAGAACTTTACTAGAAAAGAAATATATCTTGTATAAGAATATAAGTTAACAAGTAGATAGATATTAAAAAGAACTTGATTTTGAAGTTAGTGACAATTTATTCTTGAAAGAATACAAAGTTAGCTAATTAAGTTAAAAGCTAGCTGAGCAGAATAAAGGCCTATTAGATTATAAAGAAGATTAGCTATTCTTTCAAGCTGCAGCTTCCAAAGTATATAAAGATATATTTCATCTTCTCTCCAGACAAGCTTAGAAAGATATATCAGAATATCTTATCTGAACAGGCTATAGAATCTATAGAATCAGTTAAAATAGAGAGTAAGAATAAATAGAAAGTTAATAAAATATTTGCCAGCTAGATCTATAGAAAGAAGCTCCAGTATCAAGTAAAATAGATTAGATTTAATAAAGACTTACAATAGTATTCAGTAAGGAATTTTAAAGAATTTCTGTACTATATTCAGGATTATTATAATAAATTCCCTGATAAGCTAGGGCTACTATAATAATTAAAAGATTGACTGAAAACTTGAAAAGCAGGTAATAATAATAAAGATAAAGCAAACTTACTGGAAAATAATTTACTAATAAAAGAAAACTACTATACAAGCTAGAAGATCAGGAAACTGATTATTTTTAAAAGAAGAAAGTAATATTAGAATCTGCTCCACCCTTCTAATTATCTACTAGTAGCTGTATATAATCTTCTCTGTATATATAGATATATCTGACCTTATATTCTCTTTCTCCTACTACCTTAGTCTTTTGATTCTTAGGCACCTCTAGTAAAAATAAATTCTATTCATTCTTTCATTTACTTGGTCTTAATACCTTGTATTATATTTGAAGACAATAAGTATTGCAGTAAGTGTATTCAATAAAGTAAATTCTGTGTATATAAATTGAACTTTGTTTTCTGTTTTAAATAGAACAAGTTGTATCAGGTTAAAGATTAAAGCAGATAAGTACAAGGCTGAAACAAAGCAATTATATCTCTTTTGAAAGCAAACTCACTTTTTTACTGCTTTTAAGAATTGATAAACTGTAATCAACAGCTCTGTAATCAAGAAAAGTTTTTAAATAATTATACAGGCAAATTCCTTGAATCTGATGCTCAAATTCTTGAGAAGTTAGAAAAGTTGAAGGAGGAGAAGAATAAAAGAAAACAGGCTGAAGTTACAGCTATAAATAAACTGCAAGCCCTGCTAGCTATTATTAATAATATCCTCTCTTCTTCAGATTTTAATTTTACAGCTTTTAATAGTACTGTAATACTTTCTAAATATTCTCTAAATTTTTAATAAACTTCTAAATATTATCTGACTGTAAGTATCTTTTCTATTTTACAAGATAGTATTATTCTTTTTCTAATACTATATTTTCTAGAATCTTTTTTAATTTTGTACTTATTTAATTCTTTATTTTTAATTTTAGATAAATATTATTTAGTATTCTGAAGCACTTTTTCAATTAATAAGATATAAAATATTGAATATATTTATATATTTTTTTAGTAAAGCAAGTTTGAATATAACTAGTTTAATCTATTTTAAAACTTTAAATAACCCAAGTTTTCAATAATTGAATTTATTATATAATTATTTTAATTTTATATTTCTTTGTAAAAGATATACTTTCTTTCTTCTTTTAAAAGTCAGTACTATCAGTATTTCTTGTTACAGTAATATTTTATTTATTTACTGTAGAATTCCAAGTTCAATAGTAATTATCTATATAATTTTCAAATTTCTTGAATTTTTATTTCTCTTAGGTATATTTTTATCTCTGTTTATTACAATATTTGTAGAATATCTGATTCTTATCTATAATTTACAAAGTATAGCATGTATTCTGTTATTATATATTTTGAACTGTTATAGGCAATCTGTGCTGTCAGTAATAGAAAAACTCAATTATCTTATCAGTTATTTATATAATTCTGTAAGTATTGCTCTATTATCTAGTTCAATCTTTCTATCAATCTGTCTACCTGTAGATAGTACACTGTTATAGCCTGGTATCTTACATCTAAATATACTGTAAATATCTTCTAGATTTTCTCAATTTCAAAGTATCCTGCTATTAAATTGTTATAATTCTTTTGTAGAATTCTGTTTTTTAATTTTAGTAGAATATAAATCAGTGCTTTATATAATAGCAATTCATTGTTCTTTCTAAATTTATTCTTATATTTAATCTTTAATACTGTAGAGTTATTCTGTATCTGAGTTTATAATTTATTTTCAAGCTCTATTAATATAGTAATTAATTGTATTTGAAAGCTTGATAATTGAAAATTAAAGTATTTATATCTTCTACAGTTTTAAAGAGTGCTTGTTTCTCTTTATAAGCTGTTATAAAATCTGATTTTCTATTAAAGTATTTATCTAAATATTATCTTTTCTTTTGTAATACTGTATTTTAAAATTATAAACTGCTAAAATTTCTGATTAACAAGCTTGATATTATATCAACTTCTTTATAATTATAAAGTATTAGAAGTTGTAATAGTCTGAAATTACAATTATCTAGTAATTTATATCTTTTGAATATATTTACTATTTCTTCAATACTACTATTATTGTAAGTAGTTTTTTATTATAAATATTATAGTTCTATTTAACTAGTATTATTAATTTTATATAGCAAGTAATCAGTTTTTTTTTTTAATTATTTTTTTACTGTAATCTTGTTTTAATTATATAATCTGATATATCTATAATTACTAGTTTTGTAGAAGTAAAATATATCTATATTTCTTCTTTTCTAAAAAATTTCTTAATAATTTTAAATACTTTCTATTATTATTCTCTCCAGTGAAACTCAATATCTTTCTTGAAAAATAAAATAAAAGATTTTATTAAATTTAAAAAATCTCTCTATAAACTATTAATAGTAGTTTATAAGTTTATATAGTATCTAAACTTCAATTATAGTTTTCAGTATTAATTATTCTTCTATTACTTGAATTTTTACTGTATCTATTTATATCCTTTCTATAGTAATAATATATTCTAGAAACTTGATTTCTTTCTTAGAAAATTTATATTTTTCTAGATTTAACAGTATATCTTTTTCCTGTAGCCTGTTAAATACTATCTTTACTTTCTTAGTATATTTTATTCTTGTACTATCAGTAAAAATCAGAATATTATTCTAAAATACAACTATAAAGTCATTCAGAAATTTGTAAAGAAGCTTGTTAATAATAATTAAAAATATTATTAATATATTAATTAATTTAAACAGTATAACTAGATATTCAAAGTACCTGTAGTATATTTAAAATATTGTCTTTTATTCTTTTCTTTCTTTTATTCTGATCTAGTTATATCTTGTTTTAAATTAGTGAAGTAAACTATTTAATTTTTAAAAATTAATTCTATATTTCTTTAATCAATAATAACAGATATCAGTTTTTAATTATAATACTATTTAATTATTAATAATTTAAATACAGTTATAATTTACTATTCTTTTTCAGTATAAAAAAATAGAGTAGTTTATTAATAATATTAATAATCTAATAATTTTTTTCTCTAGATTTTTATTAATATATTAATATAATTCTTTTAAAAAAAATTATTTAGTTAATATATTAATTTATATATCAGCTCTCTTTCTTCTTATAATAATATTTTATAGTTTTATTTTCTATATTTTAATAAACTTTTAAATAATTTTTTTTCTTTAAATATTTCTCTATAGTTTCAGTATTTCTTGAGTATTATTTTTCTAATTTTCTTAGATATATTCTAGCTTATTTTTTTTAAATAAGATTCTAACAATTCTTTTATTTTCAATAATATTTATCTATTCAATTAATTGTTTTGGTGCTATCTGTTCTTAATTACTTAATTTATCTATTGCTGTAGTTTATTCCTGATTTTCTGTAAATTGTAATTTATTTCTGATATTAAATCTAGTATAGAAGAATATCTATATCTGTTTAACTTTATTATTTCTTCCTGCTAGTATATATCAGAGTTGTACAGCTTCAACTAAAGTAGTTTTAAGATTATATTATAACTTTCTAAGTTAGTTATATTAAAACTTACAAGCTTTTAATATTTCTATATTATTAATAATTTTAAATATATTTTTCTCTGTACAAGATCAGGCTAACTTCTATTTAATTTATTTAGTTAATATAGTTATTTCTTTAATTTTATTAATAGTTTAACTTTTTTTATAAAATTTCTGTCTATAAGAATTCTAGTTGCTCTTGAATTAATTAAAATATATATATAATATTCTCTCAAGATTGCAGTAACTGCTAAATAGCTGTCTTAATTTATATTAATTAATAATTATTCTATTGTATTACTTATAGATATTTATTTATAATAATACTGTTATTTTCTATCTGTAATTATAAAACATCAGTTTCTTATTTTAATTTCTTTAATAGACTTTTTAAAATTTCTTTAAATATTATTATTTATTATTTAATTAATTCTGTTTAGATTTTATATATTCTTAATTTATCTTTTTCTAATTAATTTTATAAGTTCTTGGTTTTGTCTTGCTATAAATTTGTAGTTATTATTTTAATTTATATTTTCTTATATCTTGCCTTATAACAGAGCTATAACTTGATATCTTTATTATACTAATAATATTACCTGTCTTTCTAATATTTTATTGATTCTGATATTCTATATATAATTAATCTTGTATATATTATATTCTAATTTTCTGTATATTTCTGTACAAGATACTCAAGGTATCTCTGTATATTATAGATAGTTGATATTATATAATAAATAGTCTATCTATTCTTTAAATATAAAAGTTAGCTCTCTAGAATAGTTTTTCTTATTTCTCTGTATCTGTTAGAGGGTTTGACCTAGCTTGGTCAGAGTCTTCTATACCAGTAGGGCCAAGGTAGGGAATAGGTAATAATAATAAGGGGTTTAAGGGGCTTTTGAGGGGTGGCAAGTATTAGAGAGACTTAGTCAATTATCTCAAGAGCTTAAGGCAAAGAAATACTGAAATATAGATTGAATCTTGATATAAATTCTTATAGAAAGATATAAGCAAGCTCTGGTTATAGTAAAGTAATAGAGTTATAGATATTCTTACAGGTTCAAATTATAAAGCTCTAGATTACTATAGTTATTACTAACTGATAATAGAGATAAGATAAATAAATTGAAATAATTATAAGAAATTATAAGAACTTCTTTAAATAATAAATAAGAATTTATTTTTATATATAATTTTAGAATTCTGGAATAGTTTCTAGCAAGTTTTTCTAAAGTAGTTTTAAATAAACTTCTATTAAAATAGTTTTAAATAGATTTCTCTTAGAATAATTTTAAATAGATTCTTTTTAAAATAGTTTTAAATAAATTATTTTATTAAAACTTGTTATAAACTCTTCTGTTATATAACTTTTTCTAAATTTAAATTTATTCTTTCAGAAATAATTCCTTCTGCTATTTAATTATTTTAGAAATATACTGTAGATTTATAATATTATCTTTCTCTCTGCAGTATTCTTATTCTAAGAATAAATAGTTTCTTCTATTACTAGTCAGTTCTTTATATTTATAAAATTTCTTATCTCTCTATAAGTTCTACTATATTTATTATACTATACAAACCTTTTTTATCCTGTTTTTCTTGAAATTATTACTCTAAATAGGTTTGTCTTGCTGATCTGATTAATTGCTATAATAATATTCTTAATTTTTCTTATAACAATTGTTTCTTGTCTTCTTCTCTGTATATTATAGTAAATTTCTACAGCTTGTCCTGTTTATTGTATCTCTATAAGAATAAATATTATACTGATAAGATTTATATTAATTAAAATCTTTTTTTTATTAAAAGAAAAAAAAAATATCTTTCTATTTTATTACTAGAAACTGTAATATAAAAATTCTTATAAAAGAAATAAATTATCAAGAATTTGCTCTGATTTCTTTTTAAAATATATTTTTAAAAAAACTAGATAAGTATTTCTTGCTTTATTATTACTTTGTTTTATTATTTAATTAAATTAGTCAGCTAGCTCTTTTTAATCAGTCTATCTTGAAATTATCTAATCTACTGTTAGTCTGTTTTTCTACTAGAAATACTTTTTCATCTTCTTTTAACAATTTTATAAGTTTTTAATTGATTCCTAGATATTCTTCTTTATAAAGTACTTTTTCTATTTTACTAAAATATTTCTTTATTAATCTGATCTTGCTCTAAGATTTCTTTAATTTTATATTTATTTTTGTTTTCAACTTCAATTTTTCTTTGTCTAGTATTCTGGCTAGCTTTTTCTATTAATAATATATAGAATATTAAATATATCTATATTATCTTTGACAGCTCCAGCTTATAATTAGATATTAATATTTTTTATCAAATTTTAAACAGTTCTAACTTTTTGAAATTCAATTTCTTGTTTAATTATTTTATTTTAATATTTTTCTGTAGAAAGTATACTTTCTTCTTCTCTATAAATCTAGATATATCTTTATATCTTTTATTATAGTAGACTTTTATTTTTTTTATTAATAAACTTAATATTATTGTACAGATTTTTATATATTTTTCTTAATTTCTAAGCTATTATCTTGCTTTTATAACTTCAGTTTAATACTTTCAGTAATTTTTTCTCAATTGTTGATTCTTTTCTATAGTTTATAAAAAATAGTATTATTTCTATTATTATATATTTTAAACTGTTATATATAAATTATATTATCAGTAGCAATTCTACCTAATTTTTCTAATTATAATCTATATAGTATTTCAGATACTGCTTTATTATCTGATTAAGTCTTTCAATTTATCTATTTATCTGTAGATAATATACTGTTAATATTTGACTCCAAGTTACTGTATCAATATTTGCCAGAAATATTTTATAAAATATATATCTTAATCTGTAATTTATTTAGTAAATAATCTATAATTAATAATTATCTCTGATAATTTTTTTATATTTAATTTTTCTATATATATAATAAAGTATCTATACTTCAAGAGTATATCTGTTAATATTAATATAGTATTATATATTTATTTATTATTTATCAATTCTGGTAATTTTACTATAAAATCTATTGAAACTTGTTTTTATAGAGCTTTAAGTCCCAGTATCAGCTATAAATATCTATATTTCTTGTATTGTACTGTCTTGCTTTTCTGACATAAATTATATTTTCTAATATATTTTCAAATATCTGACTATATCCCTGGCCAGTAATATATTCTAATAATTTTATTAATAATTTTTTTATTTCTAAAATATCCTGCTATTGAACTATTATATTTTTATTGAATTATTTTATATTATATTGCTTTCAGTATATATATACCCTGTTCTAGTATAGTACTAATCTGTTCTATTTTATTATTTCTTTAACTTTCAGAATTAACTCAGTATTTTCTTTTTCAGTTTCTTGTTGTAGTTTTTCTTTCAAAGAGGATTCTAGTATAATAGTCTGAATTGTATTTACAATAATTTAATTAAATATCTACTTTTCCTGACCCTGTATAAAAAGAGTCCTCTTTTTTTTTTCTTATTTTTTATTAAGTCTACTTGATAATTTAATATATCTGTCTATATATTGTCTGTTCTTTTACAATACTGTATTTGAAAGTTATACTGAGCAAGAATCTTATACTATCTTGCTTATTATCTAATTAACTCTTTTATTATTATAAAGTATTGCAGGTTACTGTAGTCTGATAGTATAAATATCTAGTCTTTTATATTCTGAAATTTAACTCTCTATTTTTTAAAAGCATTTACAATTGCTAATAATTTTTTATTATAAATATTATAATTCAGTTCAGTTAATATCAATAATCTTGTATAATATACTATTAACTTTAACTTGTTATCTAGTTCTTATTATTGTATTCTTGCTTTAATTACTCTATCAGATATATCAGTATCAACTATTATTTCTTTTTCTGAATTATGATATATATATATATCTTCTTTCTTAAATACTTTCTTAAATTCTTTAAAGATATTTTGACATTGTTTTATTTATTTAAAGATTTCTTTTATTTATTTAAAGATTTCTTTTTTTCAGAATAGATTAATTAGTAGTTTTATTTTTACTGAGAAGCTTACTATATAAACTTTCAGTAGTAATTTACAGTTCTATAAAATAACTGAATTTCTTTTATATTTATTAATATTGACCAGTCAAGTATTACTTGAATTTTCTTGAAATCTATCTATATTCTATCTCCTGAGAGTATATGTTTCAAAAACTTGACTTTTTTCTTGAAAAATTTACACTTTTTTAAACTTAATAAAATATTATATTTCAAGAATTCTTGTAATATTTTATTATATCTTTTTTTTATAATCTTTTTTTATTCCTCTAAAATAGATTATAATATTATCAAGATAAACTGCAACAAAGTTCTCTAAGTATTTTCTTAATATATAGTTTGCCTATACTTGTTGTATTGCCAGTTTATTGATTACTTTAAAAGATATAACTAAGTATTTGTATATTCTCTACAGTATGATAAATACTATTTTCTATTTATTATCTTCTCAGATTTATATTTAATAAAATACTTCTTTTTAATTTAATACTGTAAACTATATATATCTGAATAATATATTCTGTATCTATTCAATCAGTAGTAATAAATATTGATTTAGTATTATTATATTATTTATTGATCTGTAGTTGATACAAAATCTTTTTAATCTATTTTTTTTTAATATAAAGAGTAGTAAATATTCTTCTGGTATTTTTAAAGGCTTAATATATTTTTTTACTCTTTCTTTACTTATAAACTGCTTAATTAATTTGAGTTTTTGTTATATATATTTCTTTATCTTGAAGTATTTAAATATTTCATCTTCTCTGAAATTTATTTTATAATTCTATAGCTAGTATTTCAGTAGTATAGTAGATAATTCTTGTTCTTTAAATAGAACTTAGAATTCTCTGAATTTTTCTAGTAGTTCTAGTAATAGTCTTCTATCTATCTGTTATTGCTTGTTGACCTGCTTCTTGTTTTTACTAATTTTAATTAATTATTTGAGCTTGTTCTGAGATATCTTTTATATATCTGAGACTTTTCTTTTTCTGCTTTCTATTGAGTTTTAGACTCTTTTCAGTATTGTAATTTTTACTGAATTTCAGATTTTCTGATTAAAGAAACAATTGTATCTCTATCTTTTTATTTATCTCTTTTTTCAATTAATATTTAAATTGTATTACTCTATTTAAGAGTATCTTAAAATCAAGTTTAATACTTCTAAGTTTATTATATCAAAACTCATTTCCTTACTATATCTTCTTATTTTTATTTATAATTTAGATATTTATTATTCTATTAATTTTTCTATAATATCTAATATTGAAACTTGTTACAGTATTTTCTTTTATTCTAATTATATATAATATCTTTCAGTATATTATATATTTATAAAGTTATCTTGAACTCCTGAATCTATCAATATAACTGTACTTTTCCTATTGATAATTACTTGAATTATTAAATACTTTTTTCAGAATATAATAGTTGCTCTTAGCCACTCAGTTGCTATTCTACAGCCTGTATTTTTAGATAACAGTCTTGTTTCCTATTAATTTAATTTTAATTAATATTAGTTCTTGGATTTCCTGTCTTCTACCAACTTCAATATTCCTTAAAGTTATATTCTTATAGCTATTTATTATATTTAATTATTCTATATATTCTTTTATAAATTATATAAACTTGTTAAGTTATTTCTTTATTTATTCAAGAATTTTGTTTATCTCTTTTTACAATTGCTTGATTTTTTCTTTTTATTCAGTATTTTCCTGAATATATCTCTTCTATTTATATTTTAATATCTGAATTTTAACTTGTTCTTTTAATTAATTAGTTTTTTCTTTATCTTTTAACAGCTCTGTATGTCTTAGTTTCTATTTATCTTATATTTTATACTATTGATAGTTATTTTTACAGCTACAGATTTCTACTTTATAATTATTCTTCCAGTTATTATATTCTTGCTATAGTTAATAATATAAATTTCTAATATTAGCTGTTGCTGGTCTGTACTTGAAATTCAGTTGTATCTGTTTATATATAAATATATTAACTAATTTTACTGTTTTCTTGATTTTATATTTTATTATATGTCAGTATTATACTTTGTAGAATATTACTAGATACTTTATATAAACTTGATATTCAATATATCTATCTAGTTCTTCTATTTCTTGGATTATAATATAATATAATTTTATATTAAAAGTATATTCTGCTTGTCTCAGATAATTAATTCAGTATATATAAGCTTCTGGACATATATATCAATATCTTGATCTGTAATAGTATAGTCAATATCTCTTATTATTGTATTATTTCTGCTTTCTATTATAGTAATTACAGATCTAGTCTGTATTCTCTTTATAATATTTTTCTTTATATATAGCTGGTATTGTATCTTAATATTTCTAGATATAAAGTATACAAAAGCAGTTTATCTATCAAAGTTTATTATATTTCTATTATTATCTGACTTAGTATATATTACTTTCAACTTTCTTGATCCTTTGCAGTTTTCTAAGTATTTTATTGATAATTAATATTTCTATCTTATTTTGCAGTATTATTTCCTGAACTTCTATTACTTATATTTTAATATTATATTTTTTATAGTTTTTCTTTTAAATTCTTTTTTCAATTTAATATTTATATATATAATATTTTTTTTTATTACAGTTAAAATATTTCTTCTTTTTTTTCTTCTATTTAATTTATTTCTCTTGCTTTTTTTAGATAGTATTAATTTCTATAGATTGGTATTTATACAGGTCTTTTTATTAATTTTAGTTGGTCTTTCTTGATCAATTTCTGTATATACTCTTTTTTTCAAGCTTTTTTTTCTATAGTTAATTATTGATTCTGATAGCTGTATTTATCAGTTCAGATAGACTCTTATCTTTCTTTTCTAGTCAAGTAACCTTATCTTTAACTTCTTCTTTCAGTTCTTAGTAGTACTAATTAGTCAGAGTATTATCTCTTTATTTTAAAAATATACTCTTTCTCTGGAATTTTTAAATATACTTGAATATTGATTCTTTTTATTATAAGTACTGTATTTTCTCAGCAACTGTTATAGTTTTATCAATTTCTTTAAAACTTAATTATAAAGCTTTTTTTATTTTAATTTAATTTTATATCTTGTTATATATTCTGATAACTTCTAAATCTTTTAAATCTCTTTTTTTAAATTATAATAATAGATAGTTTTGAGTCTATTTTTCTACTATTCTTTCTATATTTCTTAATATAATTAAATTCCAATCTGTGTCTATAGCTGGAGTATTATATTTAAAGAATACTTTATATTATAGAAGAAACTGTTTTAATTATTCTTATTCTTTTATAAACAGCTTGATTTTTATTAGCAGCTTTAGTATTAAAAATCTAACTTTTTCTTAAATTTTCTCAAGTTTTGTAATCTATACTAGCAATATATTTATCTTGTTGTCAATACTAGTTATAGATTCTAGTACTATCTTTTCTTGATCAATTCTTTTAATACTTATTAAAGGTATATTTTTTTATAAGGTTCAGACTATTAATCTATTAATCTGGACAAGAGATTAGATATATATTTAACAATAGTATATTATCTTTATAAGATATATATCTTTTATTGATTTCCTTCAACAACCAAGAGGGGCAATTATTATTAGAGAATTTAACCTAGCTTGATCAGAGTCTTCTGTACCAGTAGAACTGAGGTAGAGAATAGGTAACAATAATAAAGAGTTTAAGAGGCTTTTGAAGAGTGGCAAGTATTAGAGAGACTTAATCAATTATTTCAAGAGCTTAAGACAAAGAAACACTGAAGTATGAGTTAGATCTTGATATAAATCTTTATAGAAAGATACAAACAAGCTCCAATTATAGTAAAGTAATAGAGTTATAGATATTTTCACAGGTCCAAACTATAGAGCTCTGAATTGCTATAGTTGGTATTAATTAATAGTAGAAATAAAGTAATAAACTGAGATAATTGCAAGAAATTATAAAAACTTCTCTGGACAATAAATAAGAATCTATTTTTATATATAACTTTAGAATTCTGAAATAGTCCTTAGCAAGCTTTCCTGGAGTAGTTTTAAATAGATTTCTATCAAAATAGTCTCAAATAAACTTTCCTTAGAGTAGTCTTAAATGAACTTTTCTTAGAGTAATTCTAAATAAACTATTCTACTAAGGCTTGTTATAAACTCCTCTGTTATATAACTCTTCCCAGACTTGGGTTTATCCTTCCAGGAATAACCCCTCCTGCTATTAAATTATCTTAGAGATACACTGTAGGTCTATAACAGTATCTTTTATAATAATTGTAGAAAATATTTATTTATATATTTTTTCTATAATATATTCTATAATTATTTATTTAATATAATAATTAAATCAGTATTCTAATTCTGTACTTGTTATTATTCTTTAATCTGTGTTTATAATAATTAGTTATTTTTTAATTATTTTAGAGTATATATAGTCTATAATTTCTTTCTACAGTTTTTCTGTATTTTTTTATATATTGAAGTTTAATATTATATATTGTCCTAGCTATAATTCTTTAATCTGAGTTGCTCTTAGCTGCTTCAGTAGATTTGAATAGTAGTAATTATCTTTTATTTTCTAGTAAAATAGATAATTATCTGTATAATAAAATAATTAATATATTTCTTTATACTGTAGATACTCAATATTTATTTTGTTCTGAGAACTGAGCTATTCTAGTATTTTTTAAGTATTTTTTATACTTCAATTTCATTGTATTGTCTGCAATCTTGTATATTATATCTATACAGTTTATATAATAGTAGATTGGATTATTCTTGATTTTCTGAGTTTTCTTATCTTATATTTTCTTGTACTATTTACAATTACAGGTAAATATAAGTATTTTAGATCTATAATATTCTAATTCTTCTTTTTCCAGTAATAATTATAATTCTTATTATTCTGCTGTAAAAATTTTAACTCTTGTTATTTCTTACAATCTTTCCAGTATTAGTTTTAATAGTCTGGTAATAGATACTCTATTTTTGTCACTTCAGCTGGCCCAGCTGCCTTGCTATTAATTTCTATTTATTAAGTTTTTATCAGTTCTTGAAATATCAGTTCTACAATAATATCTTATAGCTTATTCTACTTATTTTCTATATTACTAGTTTCAGTTCTAGTTGTATAAAGAAATTGTTACTTATTTCCACCTGTATCAGTAATAGAATAGTATTATTTTTTTTAATAATTGTTCTTAGTTTTTATTATAGCTAACTAGTTTTCTTGTTTTTTATAATAATTTCTTATAAAATATTCTGATTTTTTATAAAAAAAATATAACTTCTTCTAGTATAATTTATCTTTCTTATAGTTCTAATTTCTTGTAATTATATCTAATTCTATAAATTATAATCTATAGAAATTATAGTTTTCTTTTTAATAATATTATTAACTGTATTATTAAAAAAGTATTTATATCTTTTGTACTTTAAATATTATTTTTAAATTCTTGTATTAATATATATTATATATTTAATTATTTTTACTAGAGTATCAGATTATTTCTTCAGCCTGATAATTTTATTCTTAACTTTTTCTTTAAATCTATTATATACAGCTTCTGCTAGTGTACTGTTATTTCAGTCTAATACTGAAACTAGTCTTTGAAATTCAGCTAAATAACTTGCTATATTTTTAATTTATTAGATTTATTATATCTTTTATACTGCTGTTATTTCTTTATTAATAATTTTAAAATTCTCTTCTAAAACTCTTCTAAACTTATTAAAGTTCTTTATAATAATAATTCTTATTTTTTTTAATATATATTTAAAATTTTACTTCCTTTCTGTTAAATTATATTATAAAGTAGAGTTGTATCTATATTACTGTTTCTTTTATTAGATATTGTACTGCAATCAAAGCACTTATTAATTTTTAATAGCTTGCTATTAAATCTGAAAAAGATTTCTAGATAGGCTAGAAAAAATCTCAGCTTGCTTCTAGTTCTATTAAAAATCTAGATCTTTATCTTGTCAGTAATATTTTCTTTTTCAAGCTTATTTTTGATATTAACTGCTTATTTATAAATTTGATCTATATTATTTAATAATAGTAGTTTCAAGCTTCTAGATTTTATTTACTAGAGCTTGTATACTGTTATATTGATAATATAATCAAATATATATTTAAAAATAAAGTTTTATTTATTATTCAGAGAGATTTTTATAATTTCTTATAATTATTCTTTTCTATTATCTTACTTCTATTATCAGTTAATATCAACTATAGTAATCTAGAGCTCTATAGTTTGAACCTATAAGAATATCTATAATTTTATTATTTTACTTTAACTAGAGCTTGCTTGTATCTTTTTATAAAGACTTATTTTAAGACTTAATTTATACTATAGTATTTTCTTGCCTTAAGTCCTTGAGGTAATTAATTTAAGTTTCTCTAATACTTGCCACCCTCCAAAGCCCTTTAAAACCTCTTATTATTGTTATCTATTCTCTATCTCAGCCCTACTGATACAGAATACTCTGACCAAGCTAGGTCAATATACCCACTTCTAACACCTAGTAAATCTTAGAGTTTATATAATATTAAGTAGAATTGCAGCGCTGTTATAGCTAGTAATTTAAAACTAAAAATAAATTTAAAATCAGTATTATTATTAAATACAAAATAAAAAAACTTTTATTTTTAAAAGTAGAAAAATAATATTCTTTATATATATAATAATTTCTTTAGTAATTTAGTAAATTTAGGAGACTGAAGTCTATCTAATCTACTTTATAGACTTTGTAAATTTTATAAATATAAATATACTAATTTTATCTAGTTCACTAATTCAGTTAATATATTTTACAAGTAAATAGATAACTTCTTCAGTATAATATATCTTTATAAGTAAATATAACAATAACTATGTAAAAATAAGCTTAATTATATTATAAATTATTTTCTGTATATCTTAAGTATATATAAGCAGTATATTCAATAGTACTATATATACTACACTGGAGTGCTGCTTGTTTTTATAATTGAAAATCAGAAACTTCAATTATCTCTCTTTTCTATTTATTGATACTTTGTATATAATCTATTCTTTTTTCAACTTTTAAAATATCTTCCTGAGCTATATATATACAGTCTTTCTCTTACTTTTTTTTTGCTTCTTATTTACAGCTCTTAGTTCTTTATTTTCTGTTGCTAAAATAGCAGTATTATACAAGGCTATTTAATACCTCTTGACCAGCTGATTTATAGCTTGATTAATTAGACTAAATAAATTCTGTATATAATATTACATGTATCCTTCAATCTTCTTAGCCTAGAAATTCACTTATTATATATTGTATAGTGTAGCTGTGATCTAGAAGGCTTGAAAACTATAAAATGTTCTTAGAAAGGTAGATATATATATCTGGGTATTAAGACTCAAGAAAACCTGCTTTAAATTATATAGAACTAACTCTGAAGCTCTAAAACCACTCTTAATTATTACAAACTTAAAGATCAGACATCTCCAACATATGCAGCACAGCAAGAGGTGGTTAAGATAATTGAGTAAATAGAAATAGTATAAAAGATAGAAGAATTATTCTACTGAAAGAAGAATAATCTAAGCTAGTTATATTAATAATATAATAGTTATACTTATAATATAATATACTATAGTAAGAATATGATAAGATTATATCAACAATATAACAGAATTATATTGATAATATAATCAGATATATATTTAAAAATAGATTTTTATTTATTATTTAGAAGAAGTTTTATAATTTCTGCAATTATTCTTTTTTATTATTTTATTTCTACTATCAGTTAATATTAACTATAGTAATCCAGAGTTCTATAGTTTAAATCTATAAGAATATCTATAATTTTATTATAACTGAAGCTTGTTTGTATCTTTTTATAAAAACTTATTTCAAGACTCAATCTATACTACAGTATTTTCTTATTTTAAATTCTTGAAATAATTGATTTAAGTCTCTCTAATACTTGCCATCCTTCAAAGTTTCTTAAATCTCTTATTATTATTATTCATTCTCTACTTCAGCTTTACTAGTACAGAATACCTGACTCTGACAGGTTAAACATCTTTTATTACAGACTAGCAAAGATTATTGGTTGACAATGACCCAGAGAAGTAGAGGTGCAGTAGGACAAAGAAACCAGTAAAACTGAGGAGTTATATAACTAGAAGATTATATAATTCAAAGTAGTAGAACTGGTAGTACTGGTAGATTTGTCTATCAGGTCTACTAGATCTACAGGTAGTAGATTCAGTAGTACCAGTAGATTTATCTATCAGGTCTACCAGATCTACTAAGGAAATTATTATATATATAAAAAATATATTTTCTCTACTCTTAGAAATAGAAGTCTTCTATTTTGTATTCAATAATAATACTGATTTTAAATTTATTTTTAGTTTTAGATTACTAGCTACAACAGTACTGCAATCTTACTTTGATATTATATATATTCTATCTTTGTATTTTATTAGATCTTTTTTAATATACAGTGCAAGGCTGTCCTCTAGCTAGATTACTTTATTTTTATAGAGAAGTAGATTATCTTTTATTACTACAGTAAGCTAAGGCCTATACACTGGCTTAGAGTAATAAACAAGCTTGATATATACCAGAGTATATTCTTTAAAGGTATTACAGACTTTTAAGATTTAGTTTAGATTCTGCCCTGCTTAATTAGACAAGGTACTTTATAATATATTAAACACCTATTTTTTAAAGCCTTGGCTTGAAGAATATAAAATTATATTAAAAGCTTTTAACTATATAAGTCTATAAATCTCTTTAGAATTTTTCAACTATACAAGATTATAATAACTCTCTTTGTCTTTTAACTATATATTAGATGATTTGACCTAGCTGGTCAGGGTATTCTGTACTGGTAGAGCTGAGATAGAGAATAGTTAACAATAATAAAGAGTTTAAAAGGCTTTTTAAAGTGGCAAGTATCAGAGAGACTTGATCAATTACTTTAAGAGCTTAAAGCAATAGAATACAAAGATATAAGTTGAGTTTTAGAATAAATCTTTATTAAAAGATACAAGTAAGCTCTAGTTATAGTAAAGTAATAGAGTTGTAGATATTCTTACAGGTCTAAACTATAGAGCTCTGAATTGCTATAATTAATATTAACTGATAGTAAAAGTAGAATAATAAACTGAGATAATTACAAGAAATTATAAAAACTTCTCTGGACAATAGATAAGAATCTATTTTTATATACAACTTTAAAATTTCAGAGTAGTTTTTAACAAGATTTCCTGAAGTAGTCTCTGGCAGACTTTTCTCTAAATAGTTTTAAACAGACTCTTTCTTGAATAGTCCTGAACAGATTATTACTGGAGTAGTTTTAAATAAACTACTCTGCTAAGACTTATTATAAACTGCTCTATTATATAACTTTTTTAGATTTGAATTTATTCTTTCTAAAAATAATTTCTTCTGCTATTTAATTATTTTAAGAATATACTGTAGATCTGTAATATTATTCCTCTCTCTGCAGTATTCTTATTTCAAGAATAAATAGTTTTTCTGCTGCTAGTTGTTTTCTTTATATTTATAAAATTCTTTATTTTCTGTAAGTTCTACTATATTTATTATACTATACAAATTCTTTTTATTCTATTTTCTCTGAAACTGTTATTTTGAGTAAGTTTATTTTGCTGATCTGATTAACTGTTATAGCAGTATTTTCAATTTTCCTTGTAACAATTACTTCTTATTTTTTTCTCTGTATATTATAATAGATTCCTGTAGCTTGTCCTGCTTGTCATATCTTTGTAAAAATAAATATTGTATTAATAAGATCTATATCAACTAAAATTTTCTTTCTTTATTAAAGAAAAAAGAGTGAATATCTTCCTGTCTTATTACTAGAAACTGCAATATAAAGATTCTTATAAAAGAAATAAATTATCTGGAATCTGTCCTGATTCTTTTTCAGAGTATATTTTTTAAAAAACTGGATAAGTACTTCCTGCTCTGTTATTATTTTACTTTGTTGTCTAATTAGATTAGTCAACTAGCTTTTCTTGACCAGTCTGTTTTAGAATTGTCTAATTTACTATTGGTTTGCTCTTCTGCTAGAGATATCTTTTCACCTTCTTTTAACAATTTTGCAAGTTCTTAGCTGGTTCTCAGGTATTCTCTTCTGTAGAATATTCTTTCCACTTCACTAAGTAGTATATTTTTCTATTGATCTGACCTTGTCCCAGGATTTCTTTGACTTTGTACTTATTTTTGTCTTTGACTTTGATTCTCTCTTGCCTGGTATTTTAGCTGGCTTTTTCTATTAGCAATACATAGAATACTGGATGTATTCACATTGTCTTTGACAGCTTCAGCTTATAATTAAGTTCTGATATTTTTTATCAAATTTTGAATAGTTCCAACTTTTTGAAATTTAATTTCTTGCTTGATTATTTTATTTTGATGTTTTTCTATAAAAGGTATATTCTTTCTCTCTCTCTGAAACTAGGTGTGTCCCTGTGCCTTTTATTGTAGTAGACCTTTATTTTTTTATTGGTAAACTCAATGTTGTTGTACAGGTTCTTATACATTTTTCTTAATTTCTAAGCTGTTACTTTACCTTTATAACTTCAGTTTAATACTTCCAGTAGATTTTTCTCAATTATTGGTTTCTTTCTGTAGTTTGCAAAGAATAGTATTATTTCTGTTATTGTATATTTTGAACTATTATATATAAATTATACTATCAATAGCAATTCTGCCTAATTTTTCTGATTATAATTTATATAATATTTCAGATACTGTTCTAGTATCTGATTAAACCTTTCAATTTATCTATCTATCTGTAAATAATATACTGTTGATATTTTATATTTGACTCCAAGTTACTGTATTAATATCTGCTAGAAATATTCTATAAAATATATATCTTAATCTGTAATCTATTCAGTAGATAATCTATAGTTGGCAATTACTTATTCAATAATTATTCCTGATAATTCTTTTATACTTAACTTTTCTATATATACTATAAAGTATCTGTACTTCAAGAGCATATTTATTAGTACTAATATAGTATTATATATCTGTCTATTACTCTTCAATTCTGGTAATTTTACTATAAAATTCATTAAAACTTGCTTCTACAGAGCTCTAAGTCTTAGTATCAGTTGTAGATATCTATATTCTTTATATTATACTGTCTTGCTTTTCTGATACAGATTACATTCTCTAATATATTTCTAGATATCTGACTACATCCTTGGCCAGTAATATATTCTGATAATTTTGTTAATTATTTTTTCATTTTTAAAATATTCTGCTGTTAAACTATTGTATCCTTGTTAAATTATTTTGCACTGTATTACTTTTGATATATATACTCTATTCTAATATAGTATTAATCTATTCTATTTTATAGTTCTTTTAACTTTTAGAATCAGTTTAATATTTTCTCTTTTAATTTCTTATTATAGTTTTTTTTTTAAGGAGAATTTTAATATAACAATTTAGATTATATTTACAGTAGTCTGATTAAGTATTAACTCTTTCTAGCTCTGTATAAAAAGGATTCTCTTTTCTTTCTTCTTGTTTTTTACTAAGTCTGTTTATTAACTTAGAATGTCTATCTATATATTGTCTATTTCTCTGTAATACTGTATTCAAAAGTTGTACTGAGCAAGAATTTCATACTATCTTACTTATTATCTAGTCAACTCTTTTATTGTTATAAAATATTGTAGATTACTGTAATCTGATAGTACAAGTACCTGGTATTTTACACCCTGAAGTTCAACTCTCTATTTCTTGAAAGTATATACAATTGCTAACAATTCTTTATTGTAAATATTATAGTTTAATTCAGCTAATATCAGTGACTTTGTATAATATATTATTAATCTTAGTTTATTATCTAGTCTTTATTATTGTATTCTTGCTCCAATTACTCTATTAGATATATCAGTATCAACTATTGTTTCTTTTTCTAGATTATAGTATACATACATATCTCCTTTCTTGAATACTTTTTTAAGTTTCTTAAAGATATTCTGACATTGCTTTGTCTACTTAAAGATTTTTTCTTTTCAGAATAGGTTGGTTAGCAGCTTTGTTTTTACTGAAAAGCCTGTTATAAACTTCCAGTAGTAGTTCACAGTTCTGTAGAATAACTAAACTTCTTTTATATTTGTCAGTATTAGCCAGTCAAGTATTACTTGAATCTTTTCAGAATCTATCTGTATTCTATTTCCTGAAAGCATGTATTCCAGAAATTTAACTTCTTTCTTAAAGAATTTATACTTTTTCAAACTTAATAAAATATTATATTTCAAAAATCCTTGTAGTACTTGCTGTACTTTTCTTTTATAATCTTCTTTTATTTCTTTGAAATAAATTATAATATTATTAAGATAAACTGTAATAAAGTCTTCTAAATACTTTCTTAATATATAATTTGCCTATATTTATTGTATTACCAGTCTATTAGTTACTTTAAAAGATATAACTAAATATTTATACATTTTCTATAGTATAATAAATACTGTCTTTTATTTATTATCTTCTCAGATTTATATTTAATAAAATACTTCTTTTTAGTTTAATACAGTAAACTATATATATCTGAGTAATATATCCTGTATTTATTTAATTAATAGTAATAAATATTAGTTTAATATTATTATATTATTTACTGATCTGTAGTTAATACAGAATCTTTTTAATCTATCTTTTTTTAATATAAAAAGCAGTAAATATTTTTCTGATACTTTTAATAGCCTAATATATTCTTTTACTCTTTTTTCACTTATAAACTATTTAATCAGTTTAAACTCTTGTTATATATATCTTTTTATTCTGAAGTATCTAGATATTTTATCTTTTCTGAAATTAATTTTGTAATTCTATAGCTGGTATTTCAGTAGTATAGTAGATAGTTCTTGTTCTTTAAACAGAACTTAGAATTCTCTGAATTCTTTTAATAGCTCTGATAATAGCCTTCTATCTATCTGTTATTGCTTGTTAGCTTAATTTTTGTTTTTACCAGTTTTGATTAATTGTTCAGGCTTATTTTAAAATACTTTTTATATATCTGAAGCTTTTCTTTTTCTATCTTTTGTTAAGTCTTGAACTTCTTCTAGTATTACAATTTCTACTGAGTCTCAGATCTCTTAGTCAAGGAAGCAATTGTATTTTTATC